>JAQGAF010000448.1:0-51730 GCA_034687865.1 Kryphioiulus occultus | reverse complement strand
GTAACTTTTAGGTTATACAGGACCTAGTGCACCATTTGTTATTGATTCTGCAATATTTTACTGATGACAATTTTTTGGTTTAGACATCGACAATCCCGTTGCAAATCTGAACTGCAGAGCTCAGAACAGTTGATTTCGTACATCAGCTACATGTAATGCTGTTATCTATAGCTGCAACACTGCGGTAGAATTTTCAAGATATCCTGGACCTAGAAAAAGGTTACGTAACGCATGGAGACGCATGGAGACCCCCTGTAACAGTTCGTAACACTTTCACGAGGACCCACCCACTCTCTGGTGCGTTACGTAATATTTCCACGGCCCCTAATATGGTATCTTTCATAATATCCGCAACACGTAAATTGAATTTGAGGCAAAAATTGTGGTTTATTAATGAATTTTCATATAACGGCAGTTGTCGGTACAAGGTCAAAGTTTGAAATCGCTTCACTTCACAAAGAACAACTACTTTCGATTGATGGAGAACATGGAGGGCATCGAACTTTCAAACTAAACTACAAAGGTGGTGGAACGTGGTATTTTAGCCCAATTGTGGAACCACACTCGAATTTCTGATCCAAGCTTTGGTCGCCTTATTTTTGCAGTACGTTGTATTTTGCAGGACTCATCAGACATGAAATTCTTAGTTTCTTACACAGTTCACAAAGTGTAATTCTTAGTTGCTTATCACTTCAGTCAGAACCACGCCATTTGCACCCAAAAACCGATCATGTCATTTTACCCAAAATCATCCACTTATCAGATTGCAATTTATACCAGAAAACATCTAATCATAATGTCATTTCTACTCAAAAATTGATTATGACATCTTATCAAAATGTCCTGGCTACTAAAAATGACATTTTTACACAAAAACAGTTTACCAGAATGTCGTTGCTGTCAGAAAATACAATGTATACCATAAAACATTTAACCGAAACATGCCATTTGCCCCCAAGAACCACTTATCACATTACAATTTTTACCAGAAAACATCTTATCAGAATATCATTTGCACTCAAAAGATCTTATTGGAACGTCATTTGTACTCAAAAATATATAGGAATACCATGTGTACTCAAAAACGTTTATCAGAATGTCACATTTACCCAAAAGTAATTTTAACTCAAAAATCGCTTTTCATAAATCTTTTTACCCAAAGCAGGTAAAAATTCCCACGCAATATCATTATCAACAAAAATGATGTTATCCTGAATCTGATATCGGCGCACATTGACTGGTCATTTTCTTCAAAGTACCCTTCTACAAATTTTTACATTACGTTAAATTGTAATGCTTATTTCGACGTGTCGTTACCCATGCACATAAAAATCCAAACCAACTTTACCACTGGGGAACCATCCCCCTTTCACAAATAGGGTACTGAGTCGAATTTTTTCTTGTGGTCATACAGCTACCCCGTAAAAATACAGCTTCTTCGAGGCCAACGAGCACAATACTTTAAATTTCGGTCAATAAAACATCGCAGTAAACTGATTCCCCAAAAATGCAGTTGCATCGATGAGCGATGTGGAAAACATTCCCTTTAAGGCAAACATCGCCCACCCACGGAGGGCTTTTGCATATCCGAAATACGAGCAATTTAATATATTCCTAGAAGCCAGTAAGCCAGACCCAGCCTGCATGTCGTATTCATGGACTAGGCTCCTAACGAAATAAACTTGGCTGCTGCTGATGTACATGTACATGGACTGGATGCAAAAAAACTTCATAGTTTTCCACAACACTGGATTCTGGCACAACCGATATCTGCGTTCGTCTTCAATTTTAACGAGCTGGAGTCGTCTTCGATACTATAGCAACATCTTACTGCTATCTTCGGTCTTATCCCAGCGTCTTGTCTTCTGATTATTTCGCCGCTACTGCGTATTAGTTCGTCTTTCGGTTCCCCCTTCGGTAGTTACATAATGGGCCCAGCTAGGATTTCCAACTACTCGATTTCCTTACAAACATAATCAAATTCTGGCTCGTCTGGACACAATTTCGAGTGCATGCCAAACCCACTGTCGTTAGTCAGCGCCCTGTTTGCACGATAATAGGACCAGGTTGCAGTAATCAAGGGTGAACATGCATGTTTTCTGAATTTTCAACTAAAATTGGCCTACGGTTACGAAAGGACATACAGTGCCTCCTACTTATGTTCACCAGGCAGAACTTTATTTTTATGGAATCTGGGCTAAAATTCATCATTCATGTGACAGTGATGACATTATTGGCCAAAAAAACGCCATAGGCAAATTTACTATTAGTTTTTTTTTTTGCAAAACTGGGTAACAAGTGATTTAAGCCCAAATTTTTATTTTATAAATCAATCAGTCGCAAAAATTCCATGCCCCTGATGCAATCTTCATGACTTTTCCATGACACTTATGTAAATTTCATTGCTTTTACATGACAACTATGTGTATGTCATCACTTTTCCACAACACCTACATGTATGTAAATTTCATAACTTTTCTATGACACCTATGTAAATTTCACTTTTCCATGAAGTCCAGGACCCATGACTTCCATTTAACCCAAATTTGTATTTTATAAATCAATCAAAAGGCAAAAATTCCATGTCCCTGATGCAAACTTCATGACTTTTTCATGACTTCCATGACCGGTAGGCACCTTGCGTTTTAGAAGGGCTTCAAAAAGTTAAATCCGGATATTAAGTAACAATAGCGTGGTACTCGAGGCACATCTCATCTTCCTTATTTGCTTAATGACGTAATACGAGCTCAAATGAGCCAAAGGGCAATCGGACACCGAAAGGTGTCAACAACATTATGGACTAGGATTTCATTACCGAATCCCGGTGCATGGTGTTCGTAATGCGTTGGTCCGATTTTAATTCCAAGTTTCCAAGGATTCTCATCGCCAAATTGAATGTCTATGGGGGGAGATTAGGAGTAGGGTTTTTAAGCTGCCTTATAAGCGAGTTTTATTGGCTAAAAGACACCTGTTTGATGGCCTTGCGACACATTATCATCCTCCTAATCCTGGCCAAACTGACAATGGCAGAAGGAGCATCTTTTACCTTTTCACGAGAAAAAGCCATTAGCAGCAGCACCGTGTGCATCCCCAAGTATACGGAGATGAAGCCATAAAAAAGTCATAGTAAGCTAGCTACGGTATAGTGGTTGGATCCGAATTACTCTCTACGTGAAGTTGTCTTCTTGGGAATGATGCGCACGGTAATGGTCCGAAGTTTTACGAGGCGACTGAATCAGATCCCAATAAACGACGAAGAAAGAAGTGGATTGAGAAAGTAAATCCAATCATAAGGCACCTAAACCATTTTAGCGGGATTTTGCCAACCTTTTTTTTGTTTCCCTTTTTTACGGCAAATTACTTCATCAAAAGTGATTGGTTATAGGTGCGTGGCGCTGCTGAAATGCCAAATTCAGATCTGTTTCCTAATAACTGCAAAATTGCATCGTGTACTGAACATGAGAAAAGAGAAATGGACAGGAGAGAATTATTCAGGTATTAACTTTAATATAAATGTCAGATTTACTGTAAAATATACAGATTACTATTAATGGAATTAACTTTTTTTATAGACCAAACATTCACATCGATGATTGGAGAGTAAATGGAGTCTCATGAATGTCTAAGGAATCGTCAAATGTTTGAAGGTTGTTTTTTAAACGAAGTAAGCAAGGAAAAACTAAAATAACATCTTTCTCCTTGGGAAAGAATGAAATATCGGATAAGATAAGACGTGTGCAATTCTCCGTTTTTGTAATTGCGGGCCTCCCACTAATTAGTTAATTGCTTTCGTGCACCTACAGTATGGCTGGATAAAAGTAAGAATCCTGGCCTAATAACACATTCCGCACATTTGCTTTTGTAAAAGCGTAAAATTTCCATTTCTCGTCCGTTTAATTGAAATAAGACTGACGTGGACAAACCAGGTCAAGCCCAACCTTCGTTAGTCGCAGAAAGATTGTAATTTCGCATACATGGAATTTTAAATACATCGAGTTATAATCCAAAAAGCAAAGTACATGTACAGCAAAATCAGCTGACTGTCCATGATGAGTTATGCAGCAACAAATGCCCCGTTAGTCGCAGAAAGATTGTAATTTCGCATACATGGAATTTTAAATACATCTAGTTATAATCCAAAAACCAAAGTACACGTACAGCAAAATCAGCTGACTGTCCATGATGAGTTATGCAGCAACAAATGCCCATTAGCGGAATTGGTATTTCGGCAGTATTAGGCAGAAAACTGTTGCGAATTTCCTGCCTTTGACATGTAACCACGTGTTACTTCCCAATGTCACAATCTATCCAGTCCAGTGGAGCAACTCGAATATACAAAATTGCTTTTTGCTCGATGGGTCCTTGAGTAAGACGAAACATGTCGTATTAAAAAGGCACCTGAATCACGCATCGAAGAGCACATTACACGATGGGAGGGTGAGCATGCATGCAGTGCCATCGTGCGGTAAGCAACACCCCCTCATCCCCTCACCCCCTACGGGTTATCATAGGTCTGGGTGTCGCACTTTTATTTCCTTCCAATAGCTACCTGCCTTATCTGCTTCGCCACTGATTTCCGTTTCTGTCACTACCAGTAACAAATTCCGACTCAGGGGTAAACCAAATATACGATAGCAAAAACGTTTCTACATATATGGGTGCAGACTGACTCATGCATTCAGAAAGCCGCTTGCCAGGCCCTGTTTGTCATGCTATTTATACAGGGTTCACCCAAAAACGAAAAATTCCAAAATTTCATGGTTTATTCCTGACTTTCCCGGATTTTAAAACAAATTTTTCACGACCACCATGAACAAATGCAAACATTAGGACAGCCCATGCAAGGAATACTATAGTTCTTGCTTATTACAGCAGAACCTCTCAAAGTTGACCTCCCAAGGGACTGTCAAACTGATCAACATATGGAAAGAGACTTGTAATGACACAGGATTTTAATTCCGTGAACTGAATTTGCATTTAACAGTAATCATTCATGAATAATATCTTAGTAAACTGCTCAGAATACAGCACCAGTATTGCTAATGTGCTGCAAATTTATCCAGCAATTACACGTACCATATAGTAGTACTGTAATTTAATGCAGAAACACTGTCGTGTACAGTGTACTTAGAAATTTCACGCTTAGGAAGCGTATCCAGACTATCTTACCTGTTGTGGTAATAAACAGCACAAATGTAGAATCAGATTCTGCAATGTTTCATTTTTCAATTTTCAATTAAAAAGGAAATTTCCCCTATTTACTGCCTAGCCCTTTTTATACTGAAGGGATCAAAATTAACTCTTACCTCAAACAGAGACAGCTACAGTTCAGGGCTCCACATTATAAGTTTGGTCAATATTTTTTCCAATACTGGATGACAAATGATGAATTTGAAACCAAATTATTTATTTTGTGAATCAATCAAAGCCAAAAATTACATGACCAATAATGTAAATTTCATGACTTCAGTGATGTTCATGACCAGTAGACACCCTGTCATTAGAATTAATCAAAGGATAGGAACATATGGAGATTTCTTTGAGGAGAATCTGACTATTCTCAAATTTCTAGTGACCTAATCAAAGATAATTCCATGTGCCTAATGTAAATATCATGACTTTCCTTGACTACCATTACAAGTACACACCATGATTTCATGGCGATGTCCTTATGACTAGGGCCTAACCTAACTTAAAAACGTAATTTATTTAGCTGTCCCAAACCGCAGGCAATCACTACAAGCCTAAAAGCCGTTAGGAGAAGCCCACTTTCTCATTGTGTCTATGGCGGAGCATGACATTTGTAGAACAGGCACATTTTATTAAACTGACAAATTGTGTTTTCCCCTGGAGAAGTGCTTGCTTTAATGGCAAACTTGATTTACCTTTCTAATGACAAGAAGCTTAGTATGTTATAGTGTTAAAGCAAATGTAATATAGAAGTATTTAATTGCACGGCCATTTTCAAAATACATTATTAGGTACAAGGTATCCCTGACTTTTCCTTGTCTTCCCATTTTTCCAGCCAAATCCAAATTTTCTATGTAAAACAAAATGCATAATTTAGTTCCTTTATCCACACTTATTCTACTAGACAACCAGTTTTAATTATCCAATATAAATGTAAACGATTCGTGCAACTTGCACTCTCTCGATATCAGATAAACTATTTGCAATCAAATTAAAATTTGAACCAATCTATGACTCAATTTGTTCGAAGAGAAATCTCCAGAGAAATCATGCTGAATGTGTTTACATTCAGAAGTTTATCCAAATGACAGTTCCTTTCAGATTTTTTCATTCACTAGCATCAACCAGCAACTTCCCCGCAGTTTGGTCGTAATTTAAACCTCTTAACAAATGAGAAAAATGCCTCCAGTCTGAATCTGAATATCGAAAATTTAACTGCATTGTTAAAATGTGAAATTATAGTCTGCGAGGCCAGATGCTAAAGATAGGCACTTAGCTTTAAAAATGCATATGCAAATTTATGCCATATCCAATACATTCAACCGAACACGGAAAAATAAATTATTCAGATTATTTGCGAGTTTATAAATATTACAAGTTTCTAGTAGCATAAGCACGTCTTTTCTGATTCGTGGGCCCTGGATCGACCTACAATCAGCTCCAACTCCAGATTTGAGCACAAAATTCTGAATAATCGATTTTGAAGATACTGTACGTTTGCTATGCACGACTAAATACATACTGACAATACTTAATAGGTAAAATGGGACACGTCTGCAAACCAGGTTAGGTGGTAATGTGCCTTACACAAACTACTTCTAGGAGGGCAACATCAAAACCTTCATAAGCACTCATCTAAAAGCAATTAACAACAATTACCCAATTAACTAAGTATGCAAAACAGATCGATGAGTAATAACAGAAGCACATACACATTATGGGTTAATTATACACGTTGACACAGCTCCTACCATCTTTTGATTATGACGTCAATATTAGGAGAAAACTACTATTCAGTGCAGTGCTCATTATGTAAGTGTTTTTATGAAACATGCTACAGTACTTGGGTAAGGTTTTCTAGAAACAGTTTCTGGAAACAGATTTCCTCAAATGTTCACACATTTCTTGCAAGAAAACGTGCTTGAGGAAACATACTTGAGGAAAATGGCCCCAGATGTTAGGAAATATATTTGAGCTAAAAGACTATTTAACCTCAAACGTGACTCCATACTTGGAATGTGGAAACTGAAGAATCTGATTCCAGAAACCATATTTCCTAAGAGTGTACTAGGAATTAATACATATTCAAGATGAACTGAATACCGGTACATCAGATTTGAAACGAATAAATTTTACAGACGATTGATACACACTGTACATGTACAGTTCAACCTTGGAAAAATGCTCTAGAAAAGGCCTGATATACAGGATGTCAACGAATGATTGAAGGGTTTCGCGAATTTTTTGCAATCCAACTGTTAGGGATAACGTTATCGAGATTGATGATATCAAACAAGCATCTCTCCAAGTTTAGTTGGGATTCTTCCCGATGTAAAATGCTTCCGCCTTCCGCCGCTAGAGGGCGCTGAATTGCAAGATGTCATTTTACGTTTAAGCGCCCTCTAGCAGTGGAAGGTCGAAACGTTTCACAACACGAAAAATTCAAAACAATACTTTGCGAGATGCTTGATTGATCTGATCAAACTCGAACATCCTATCTGTATAATAAAAGACAGAAAAAAAATTACGAAACTGCTGCAACGTCTTCGCTAAAACTAACAGAATGCACTAGATTTAGAGTTGTTGCAATTAAATGCAGAATCACTAGGGACACATCAAGAAGTTGTAAAGCAGATGTCTAATAAAATTTGGAGTTTTTCTAAGTATGTCCTATTAACTTCGATCATAATACATGTTGAACTCAAAACGCAAAATATGGAAAACGCAGCCATAATTTACAGGCACCCTGTATTCATGTTTTGCATCCCTATAAAGTAATCATTGGGTGGGTCATCATCTCGTTGTAGACAACTGTTTCGTTGAAAAACTACATTTACAAATGGATTTCTTTCTTAGCTGTAAAAGTTCAGTTCCTTTTCACAGTGAGGTCAAGATTGCGCACGTCACGTCATGTAAAAACCATGGCCGACAGGCCCCAAATGACCACGGCTATGAAAAGCCAAAACAGCAGTAAAAAAGCCGCTCAATCACAGAGTGAAATAAAAAACCACCATTTTCAAAAATCGATACGTCAACCAAAGCCCCTGAAGTAACATCTGCACCTAATCTATCATAGGCATTCCATCATCACCGTCCTAAAAACTGACCCACCAAAGTACATTCTTAGTCAACCTCAGAAAAAAAAACTACAGCTCGAAATAAATTCTCCTTTTCCTAGTCTGCTTTCTTATACACTTCACAGTCTTGCCAAGAATAAGACTGAAACAATTGAAGAAGGCAATGATTATTCGCACGTTTTTCGAGGTTTAACTGAAGGATAGTATTGGATCTCTAACCTCAGTCTACAATTTACAGGGCGACTGACCGAATCTTCAAATTTACCTGAGTTTCCAGGTTTTCCAGACTTTGTAGTTTCCTTACAATTTAGAACAAACATTTGTTTTCGAATTTCACATTGTTACACGTACATCAGAAAGGGCCGAGTCGTTTTAGCCCACAATTTTTAAAATAGAATTTAATATTGATAGAATGTTAAAGGCCAATTTTTGAAAAACTTTTTTTCTGGAAAATAATAATGACAAAAACGCTGCAAGCAATTTTTTAAAAACAAATAAAAAAAGGTACAAAAATTTCCTAAATATAATTTGGTAAGGTATAGCCTCCTATTTATCTTTAGGATTGCAATCTCTGACACATTCAGTTTTTTTACATGTTTTTTTTGTTTATGAAATTAGAAAAATAGTGGATTTTATCTCAAGCTTGTATAAAAGATGACAACTAATCGATTGGCTGATGCAAACTATCTCAATTTTACAATCATTCCCTGGCATTTTGACAAATTCTCACGAATTCCCTGACTTTTCCTGATTTTCCAGAAAGTGCAGGTAATGTAGTGGCTTACAAGTAATATTAGGGCATTAATGACGACAGAAACACCGTAGGCAAATTTTTAGATAAAATTTATAACAATTGCAGATTATCTACTGCTTTTCCGAGACTTATGGTACGAAAGTTTAATGTACCACAATAAATTTCCATGACTTTTCCAGGTTCTCCAGACGGCCAGTAGCCCTGAATTCAGTTAGCATAAGCACACTACAATTTACTCAGCATAAACGCAACGATGCAAGCATAAAATTCAGACATTTAGGTCATTCTCTTGAAATGCGTCACTATTAAATTGAGGATATTACGAGATATCCCCCTCCTCTCCAGGTGGTTCAAACCGTCCAAATGTCAATCTGGCGACAATTCTAATCCAGATGTAACCTTTCGTTCAATACTGTATTTAAATAGAGAGTTCAGTCAACTTGAGCACAAACCGATCATAAATTATCATTGGTGCACCAGCTGTTGGCTGATATGGCTGAGCCCCACCCACCCCTGGATGGCGCAGCCTCTCCGAATTAAAATAATGTGAAAAATTAGAAAATAATTACTTCAGACTTATCAAATTATCGCACGTAGCAAATTGGATTGCTGATGAGATAGACGACTAACAAAGTCACGTTGAAAATCTCTTCAAAGATGGCGCCCTGGGCACAAATGCACCCATTTACCTCGTTAAGTGAAATGAATCGAGGCTCTACCCCGAATTAATTACACGGCAAAAAGCCTTTTTTATCATTATCAAATCACGAGGTGAGAAACAAAACACCGCAAATCAAAATATTAAAGCAGCCTTTTCATACCGACTACTTATTTCTGGAATTGAAATTCAGATTTTTCAGGGTCATATTCTAAATTTACTAGGTTCAACAAAAAAATATTAAATGTATTCCACAATTATATTGAAAATGGCATTTAGTAATAAATACGAACATTGCTTTGAAAAACTAACATAAATAATGGATTTTAGGTATATTTTCCTTAATGTTTTGGAGGAATAAACGAGTTTGTAGGGATATTTTTATGAAAACTATAGATCACCAACAATGAAGTTTAAGACCATTTGGAAAAATTCAGAATTTGAAATGTTAATATAGACGAGGGTGCAATCTCTCGAAAACGTTGTCCAGAAATATTAATAACAAAAGCAACACAGTAGGCAATCCTGATTCTTCTTAAACTAAATCACTAATAATGCATAATGCAAAATTTAGAAGCACCACAAGCAAAATTTTAGTAAAACAATCGCAAATGTTGAATTTTAAGGGAATGGTAGAACTGATATTATTGGGACTGTCATTTTTGTGTTGATTTCTCAGAACTAAGGAAAAAACGCACTGCAAATTTGATGCTGAGAAATTCCAGGTTTAAATTCAAAATTCCCTGAGTTTTCCAGGTATGCCAGGTTGAATATAAAATTGCCTAACGTTTCCAGATTTTAATGGTTGGTAATCCCCATGTCTTCATTGGCGATAGTATCATAACAGCCAGATTCATGAAATACACTTCAGGAGTTTAACTTTCTGAAAATTTGGTCTTTGTAACTAGTGTTTTAAACATGATTTTTGAAATAAGTAGCAGTTTACGCTCACCCTGTATAAATTGCAGTTGGTGCTTGTTGTCATAAATAACTACCGAAAATTTAGTTATGCGCTTCAATTTCAATCCAACTATGACACAAAACAAGAAGCAACGAATTCGCAGCAGTTTAATTAGTATGTTAATTAGATTTGGGGAAATTGAAAGGTTTTGTTAATTTGGTCATACTGAAAAAAAAAATTCGTTAGTAGCACAGCGGTTGCGCGTTCTTACGCAAATTTATGAGAAAATGCTTACACCGATCCTAATCATATTCTGTTGCTTGGAAACGTTGCCTTTTGAAACCATAACAAATACGCGCAGCTTTTGCTAGGCAACCCATTCATGCATTTCACATATTTAAGAGTGAAAAACTTGTTGATACGCGGTGTCATACAGGTGCCATTGCAGGCACAAAAAACCAACTAAAAGTTAGATAGGGTTGTGTTAAACGAACGAAACTTTAGTATTTATTTTATAACCGGGATCAATGTGCACTTTTGATTTTTCTTCGTTAAAACGTTATAATAACTATTCTGGATGGCAAAAGTTATTTTGCGTATAAAAATGTATGAGAAACCTTGTTCTTCATTTTCCTGCCCTCAACTTCCCACACTTTTCCATTTTTTTAATTTCCCTGGTCATCCACTAAAAATGCAAGAAATATGGCATATATGCTTCAGTTTAAGGAAAATATTATTGCTTATTAACTGATGACAACTGCCATATTAATTTCTACCATGAATTAAGGGGAATTCTCAAGTTCTTTAAATGCAATCCACTTATGCAATCCATTTATGATAACTAAGAACTAGCAATGTGAAGGCTTTAATTTTCCCCGATTTTACCACGTCTTTCGAATTCCCCAGTTTCCCAGGTCCGAGTAAACACTGTAGAGTATATTAACATTTCAAGATAATCTCTCAAAAAACTGTTTTGATAACATTTTAGGTAAATAGCAGGGTCGCCAACCTACTTGAAACATCATTTCAGTCTAATCTTCAATTGCTTAAATCATCAGCAACCTAAATATCCAAGTTATCCATGGATTTTATTGAAAAATACAATGCAAAAATGCAAAAAATATGACATTATTCTGATTTGAGTGCATTTTATCAGCACCCTGTATTATGCAGACCCAAATAGAGCTTTATTATTTCGTCAGCTTCAAATGCCTAAGCGTAATTAAATTTTAATCTTCGTTATTCATCAGCTCAGCAGACGTTAACAAGATCTTCCCTGGATCAGTGACAAATTAACGAAACTGTAGCTACCAACCACAGAGCAAAAAAGGCGAGGTTTGCAAAGGTATAAAACACAGTTGATAACGAGATATCATCAGTAGTGCATGGTATGATATCGATAGGCCCAGATCTACAAATGACATTGAAATCACAAATACACGGTGTGACGCACGACAACACCCTGGCGAATTAACTACACACCAAGTAGAAACTTATCTAAAACCCGAAAGTAATTAACTGGTGCCACGTAGGACCACAGATAACATGCACACTAGCTGCGAATGCAAATCAGCCAATTACAAAAAACGAAAATAAATCAAAACGAAATTTTCGTCAGGATAGAAGCGTGGCTTTTGTTCGTGTATATGGCAACAAGAAATCGTGTCCTAGGAGATACTATTCGCCAGTGGAAATTTGAAAATAACAAATGGTGGCTTAGGAAATGTGTTTACTACAGAAACCCTCATCAGAAACCATGATTTTTCTGGCCTCCTTGCACTCGTTATTCATTTGCAGAGAAAATACTTCATCCCCGAAAGTCAAAATAGCGAAATATATGAAATAATAGATTATATTAGATAATATTTAATTTTTATAAACTAAATCACCAATAACGCAAAAAGATTAATTTAGAAACCCCAAAGGCAAAACCATTAGAAAAACTTATCACAAATGCGACATTTTCGGGGAGTGGTAATTGATTATAACAAAGAAAAACAATTTTGATGCTGAACAAATTTCAGGTCTGAATTCAAAATTCCCTGAGGTTTCCAGGTTTTCCAGATTGGTAGTCACCATTTGTATCTTTAGCATAATTTGACCATGAAAACTAATTAAGATCATCTTTGAAGTTACAAAAATTCGCAAGGGTATGAATCATTGGGCAAAGAACAGACCCTTGATTATAGTTCGTCGCAAAATGCTAAAGTTGCCATAAACAAATTCCAAATTGCGAGATAAGTCACCCATGCGAAGCAGTGGGATAAATTGCACCCAAAATGTCAGGCCAGATAGGAGCGATTTATTCGAAAATAAAACGATAACGTTAGATAAAAAATTTCTAGATAAGCACGACATTGTTTTTGATCCAAAAATGGACGCTTGGTTGCCAAGTAAATTTGCCATCTACGTTATATCGTAAACAACTTGATAAAAGTTGGCAAATTTAATTCGTTGGAGTTTTACCGTATATATATAATTCACACGGGAAAAGGGTTAAGTGGGATAGGTCAATGTGTTTTAGCTTGATTATCGGAAATCTACAACTTGAAAGATTAATGGCGGCATTTGCAACTTTGCGCCAAATTAGCACTTACTGAGTATCAAAACTGTGCTGAACGTTAATTTTACTTGAAAAATTACAGTAATCACTCTGGAATTCGTCACAGAAATCAATACTAACTGATCGATTCATTATTTACCAATCAGAGGTAGTGCATTGATACAGGATTACCCTTGAGATGAAATTCAGCTTTCATAACTTTCCAGGTTTTAAAACTAATTTTTCTAACAACTAAAAATGCAAAAAATGCTAACCGATAACTAGCTACTGTATGTAAAATGTAAATTTGCCTGTACATGTAAATTATATAATGTTCTATTTATTTATTCAATTTCCACGATTTTTCAGGTTTTCAAACAAATTTTCCTGACCACTGAAAATGCAAAAATACGGCACATGCAAAAGCAAGTAATTCATTTATTTTCTATATTTTGATTTTTTTTAATTGACAATTTCGTTATGTTAACCAATAAGCGGCTATGTACAATCTTGTAAATTTGTACGTATATATGAAATCGTAAATATGCAAAATTGATTTATTGAATTTCCCTGACTTTTTGGAGGCAATCATTTCTCCCGACATTTTGGAAGCAATCATTTTCCCTGACATTTTGGAGGCCATCATTTTCCCAGACTTTTTTGAGGCCATCATTTTCCCTGACTGTTTGGAGGCCATCATTTTCCCTGACTTTTTGGAGGCAATCTTTTTCCCTGACTTTTTGGAGGCAATCTTTTTCCCTGACTTTTTTGAGGCCATCATTTTCCCTGACTTTGGAGGCAATCTTTTTCCCTGACTTTTTGGAGGCCATCATTTTCCCCGACTTTTTGGAGGAAATCATTCATTGTTCTCGACTTCACAATTTTCCTGATAATTCCAGGTTTTACAGGTCTGGGGAAGGCTACTGTATGATAGCTGGGTATTGAGCCTAATGGATTTTGCCAAGATCGACTTAACGTTATGCACGCAGGTACAGTACATGTAACCAAGTTTAAAAAATACGCAACAGTCCACTAAATGCTAAAACTCACAAATAAGCCTAACTTAACGAACTAAGAAAATCGACTTGTTTAAAAAGGCAATCTGCAAGTGCGATGGGAACGATAGTCAACGATTGGTCATCAAACACGAAAAACACAAAAAACTTTGCCTAAATTTACTAACAAATAAAGAAATGTTGGCGTGTTATACCTTTGTCTTTTATCTGGAGGAGGGCTAGGACTACCCGTAGAAGTGGCCACACTGGCAGTGTTGGGCCCCGGTGACGAGCAGTTAGGCGGCGGACTTTGGGGCGAAATTTTGCCGGCCAAGGCATTCATTTTGGCCAAGATATCCATGACGGTTTCACAAAAAAATTGCAAAAAAAAATCACGCACCACGTGGAAGAACGCACAACCAACGTACAAAAACACAGGCACAGTTAATGGACACAAAAGAGTTTTGTAAGCAGGCAGAGAGACTAGTTAACAGTGTTATGACACAGTTGCAGACTGTTCGGACACGAGATGAGTGGTCAGCAAAGTGGACAACGCCAGAGTGGACGCTACCGCAAACGACGAAACAAAGACCAGAGGGGGTTAATTAGTGTACACAGCCAAATTAACATAGATCAAAGTCTAATCTAGTGTAGAAATGGAGGCCTAGACGATTTTCAGTTTCATTAGGTTTAAATTTAATGCTGAAATGGCAGAGTCCAATCGAATTCGGACCCAAATGGTTAAATTCTCCAAATTCCTGAATTTCCGGATTTCTGGCAAGGCTTTTGTCCCAAAGTTCAAATCGCCAAAGGCTGGTGGGTCAGTACTGTCCGCGTTGTGGTCAGCGACTCAACTTTCCGGGCACACGAGTTGATTAATCCAAAGGTGGACTTGATTGGTCAGCAGATAATTCCAAACGTTATAAATCCGATTGAAAAAGCACAGAGATATCCGAGAAAAAAAGCCGTTATTTGGTAGCGTATTTTGGCACAGCCTGCACCCAAAACCAAACTAACCAAAAAGACGAAAAAATGTCCACGTGGCAAGGGGATTCTTCAACTTGCTATCTGATATCGACACTTTAGGCCTAGATAGATGCTCGACAGACTGCACTATAATCTGGGTAGCCTTTGCCCTGTGTACTCAAAAAGATAAACTCGTAATCAGACCTAGGAAAGACTAACCAAAAATAATTGCAGAAAAAATAAACGAATAATTCGACTTATCGAAGACCAAGATTAACACCGAAGTAAACTGGTACGAGCCAGCTTAAGAGAAAACTACTAATGGAAAATCGCCACTGACCAACTGGACAAAAAATTCAAAACTATGCCAAACTCACATTTTCGGTAGAAAATCACGAACTTTTTTCTCTGTTGGTAAAATAAGGTACCCTGGCCAGCATTATGAGTAGTAACCATCATCGCCGAAGAGTGAATGTGATCTTTGGCTTTAAAGACGATCATAAAACGCTTTACAGGGTGTTAAAAAAGTTCGTGCCTTAAAGAACTTCTCAACCCGATAACCAAATGTTCACAGAATATCAAGCAGACGGGAGGTAGAGTAGAATAATATCAAATGAAGGAAAAAGGAAAACAATATAGGAAGTCTTCAAGAATAAAGAAACTTTTAGAGGAAAAAATATGATATTAGAAGACTGCAGGAGGGGGTCTGGAAGGCGACATTTTTAAGCTATCAGAAATATTTGATTTTGGCGCCTGCTTTACAGAAAAATTAACAAAGTTCGGTTAGTAAGTAAAACTGCGTTCACACTTTATATCAAAACATGATATTTAATATGATTTGTCAAGAAATCGAGTGGGTTTTACAAATACAGTAGATACCGGATTGAACATCAGAGATAATAACTAATTTGTTATACACTATGCCAATGTTTTGTTTTGCAAATCGCACCTTATAATAGAAAACAACATCACTAATAACGGATCTTGCATATGCTGTACAGTATCTATGAGGAAAATATTTAGTAATATTTAGAAAATTCAAATATGGTGGATACTTGCCATTTAAATGATGAAATTTTAAAGTTTACCACCATATTTCAATTTTCTATGCAACAACAGTTTGCAGGAAAAATATCGTATTTTTTCTAATATAAAGGACTTCCTCAAAATATAGGAAATATAGGAAAATAAAGGAGCACCTGACAGTCTGTGTTCGTACTGTTACCACTTCCCAGTCATAAATAAATCATCAGAAAATAAAAAATGGCGTACTGTTCACTGTATGTGAGTCTATGGTCATGCGAAAACAATGGAGATCAACCAGGGCCGCGACTAAGGGGCACCCTGTACAAGTGGCGTGACACGTAATAAGGATAATGCGCAGGGTCGTCCAATCAGCTGTTTACAGCGTGGATTAGGAAGCCAATGTTCAAGAACAAATAAAGATTTGCGGAGGTAGAAACCCCCTGTATAAGTTTTTATTTCATATCCGGACATCCCATACCCAACCGCACCCACACAAACGTGCCAACAATAGTTTTTTTTATATTTATTATTGCACACGCTCGCTTTTTGTCAGTCAAAATGGCTGTCTTCCAAATGGCAATCTGGCCAAATACGAGTTTTAAAAAGCGGAAAATGTACATAAAAACGAGGACATAACCGTTCAAATTCCTTGGGAAAGAAGCAATGGCTTTCAAAAAAATAAAAAAATTGAAGTAAATGACCATTCTATTTCGATTGTGACACTGTCAGAAATGAATTAAATCAAAAAAAACAAAAAAACTAACAGATTCTCTTATAAAAAACTGTATACAATAAGCAGAAAATATTCCTCAAGTATTCCATCAGGTTCAACCCAGAAATGAAATTTTCATTATGCTTGACTTTTACAGTTTTTAAGACTGATTGCCTTGCAAGACCTCTCTATAGTTGGGATTTTGTACTTTCCGGACATTTCGAGATTTTAAAACAAATTTTCCTGAACACCCTGACCAACGTAAAATCAAAAATATGACACACTATATGTCAATATAATGAATGCTATGTTTTTCACAAGCAGGAGATAAAAACGAATTTTCATAAGAAAACAGCAAATTTAGATTAGTTTTTTAAATTGACAATCTCATCATTAATTTCTTCCATAGACATTCCTGTCATGCCTTGATTTTTGTGTCAACCAATAATTGGTTACGTTTAATGTATAATTGATTTGACGAATTTCCCTGACTTATTCAAAGTAAATTCAGTTTCTCTAACTTTTTCGACTAAAGTAAACCCAATTCAATTCAACTCAGGGGTGTAATCCATTAACCCAATATAATCGGAATGTATCATTGAGGTCAACAAATAAATGAAACCAAATGCACTATTGTTATGTTGAATTTCCCTGACTATTCATTGTCTTTCCAATTTCTCTGACAGTTATAACGGAATGGGGATCCATTTGAGATAAAAAAAAAACTAAGCAAGGTAAATCAATGTACATGCACATCCTTGTCGTAGTGCATGCCTGTGAATCACAACTAGCGTTCAGAATCAGAATTAGCGTTTGGATAAAAAAATTGGCACTATCAACATGGCTCGAGGTACAGTGTAAACCTCAATATGTAATATTAATGTATGTAAGTGAAAAAAAATGTCTGTATAGCTGGAACGCCCAGGTACCAATTTAAGTGCAAAGGTAGATTAAATTCATCAACATGGTGCAATACTGTAGATAAAAAAATTTCAAGAAGTGTAGATATCACAGATAACCCAATAAATTTCATGGAAAAAGAAAGAGATAAAAGTGTGCTTCAATACAAAGCTCGTCAATGCCACCCCCTCAAAAAGGACAACTACAATACGGCTCAGTTTATAGATCAGCAACTATATTTTTATCGGTCCAATACTACATTTGATAAGATTAAGTTGGGTCGGCGGATTGTGACGTCATAAATAAGTACAGTGTTTAGTGAAACTGCACAGCGACGTAGTCAAGTTAAACCTATTGGCAAAACCGAATGGTTTTTCTGAATTTCATCTTGGACTGACATGGAATCCTAGGAAAATTCAATCCAATTTCAAATGAAAATCAGTTTCCTCAATTCACCTCAACTCTTAAAACGCCGAAATTAGATTAGGTGGACCAACCATTACTAAATCCACTGTACAAAGACAATTAACTAATGCAATTGCATTCGTGTTGCACAAATAAGAACATTTTCAAAGGACTTGAAAATGAGATAGAGAAAATCCCAAAATAGCAAAAGTGCAATTTGCAAAATAAGTTCCTTGGTCTGAATAGGTTTTCCCTCCACTGAAAACATGCGTTGGTGGCCTTCCTGGTCAAGTTGGGAAAGTAACTTATAATTTTACATCCTACTTGAAAATATACAACATTGGAAAGTGGGTATTAAATCTGAGCTCTGATTAGCCATCGAAACTTAGTAATAACAGCAGAGGCGTTGCTTTCAAAACCAAACTATGACCACTAGTATCGATCATCGAGGCTTAATATTTTCAACACGAAACATCAAAATAGTATTCATTTATTTCAAAAGTGATAAAAGACGATTGATATATCCGGAAACGAATGCCGAGCTCTATGGACATTGAACATATATCGGCCAATTGATCTTGCGCAAAATTGTGAAATTTATTTTCGACAATGTGGCGAAGCAATGTTTAAGAGCAGAGAATACACTGACCAGATTACGAGACAAGGATCATGAGGTCCTACCCCAATTACAATTTGGTCCATGTAATTCAAACAGGTTGGTTGAATATTATTTTTTGAAATGAGGGCAGGATTTCTTATCACCCTGAATAATACCTAAAGTGTTAAAACTACAAATAAAAGTTAGAAAAATTACGTTTAAAAATTTGTAAGCAAAAGATTTTTACAAAGAAATATAAATTATAAACATTAAGCATCTGAGATATTGTCAACATTGAAAATAATTCTTTTAGCGCTAAATACAGATTAATTTTAAAAACCCAACAATAAAAAATGCTTATAGGTGCAGCAATCCTTTACAATAACTTCAAACTACTTGTGAAACTGACATGGCATATGGCTGTTATTATTTGAATACCATTCTGTCATAGTCATGCACCCAGCTAACTTTCTACTTCATGTTCACTTTGCACGTTTTATAGAGTTCCCCCACAGATGATATTTTCAACTTCCCTGACTTTTCCAGATTTCAAAACAAATTTCTCCGTACACACATATGCCAATGTAAGGAATGCTATATTTATTGAGTATTATAAATAAACAGGGAATAGAACACAAATGTTCACGAGAAAACAGCGAATTTCTCGATAGCATTCTTAATTATTTTACAGAATTACTAGTCGTCTCTTGATTTGTGTGCTAACCAATAACTAGCGATTAAAACTATTATTTGTTTGTTGAATTTCTCTGACTTTTTCAAAGTAGATCAATTTTCGCTGCACTTTTGCAGACCGTTTAAGTTTCTCAGTCTTTTCCAGGTTTTGCAAGTATGAAGGAAACTTGTATTGCAAAATATTTAACTTTTTTCTTCAACCATTTCAATTTAAATTGCTTAACCTTTGCAAGAACTGTATATGCACGTACAAGTATTTTATGGACATTATAAGTACACCATAGTTAAGAGCAGAAATGCCATGGTCCAGTCTAGAACTAGTCAATGGTATTTATGGTCGATCCTTCATCAGTCGATATTTTTAGCAGTCAACACTTAGGCAGTCAATAAAACAACACTTGTTCAGTGTGTTCAGACCCAAATGGTTTCAAGGATGGCTACGAGGCCTCCAGAACTAGGTTTACTGCAGCCATTGCATAATTAACAAGATGGCTTCCCTTAGATTCTGCTGCATTTTTCGTATCCTGACTTCGCTCAAATTTGTTGATCACATCAAATTTCTTTGCCTTATGTTTTACGATAGGCATCTAGCAGGTCGGACGAGCACCTAGCCAGGCCCATAAAAAACTCCTTGTATTTTTAATGAATGAAGCCGTACATAAACACGCACCCACTTGCTTTTCACTGATTTTTCTTCTTCCTAGAGAAGATAAGTAGAGGACCCATATCCAGGGGAAAAATAAAACACAGGAGTGTTTCTTACAGCAACTCCATCTTATACTGTCGTGATTTTTTATGGTTGCTCCTGCAACAATTTCATTTGAAGCCAATGGTAATTCAGGAGCTACCATAGGTGCACGTACTGCTTCAGTGCTTGTAACCTTATAGATTTGCTTTTAAGGTAATTCTAAGAAATGACATTATCGATATAATTAGGTAACGTCGAAAAAGCATATGACTGAAACTTAAAAGCAGCAGTTTGCACAGTCATTTCCCGAAAAATCCGCAAAATTTTGGGAAGCAATTGGACGAAGTAAAAATTTATAGCAAGTCTACGAGCCATTTACATTAATTGGTCGCACTTAATTAAGAAAGGGCTACTCAAACGATAAATTATTCAACCCCGAATCGGGTTAATCAGACATTTCCAGATTTATGTCGGATAAACACGAGGCCCTTCCAGCAACAGATACAGGGTGTAAAGCAGCAGTTATTAGGATGCGAGGCATGTGAGACATTCATATTTTCTTGTTAAACTTCGGAAACGTTCATAATCAACGTGCAATTAACTCAATTATACATTCCTGATATAATTCCCTAGGTCAGCGTGCCTAATGGATTTGGTATTGCTAATTTCATGAATTTTTAATGACTTTTTCATGACTTTCAAAAATGTTTCAATGCCTATTAGAACATGGGAGCGTTTAAGTTTTATGTCATCACTAAATGGTGTTTTCAGGAACATCCTCTACTTCATTCAGTGATGATGTTGGCATCACTGAACAAAAATTGTAATCCTAAATTTTTATTTCGCGAAACAATCAAAGGCATAAATACCATCAACTTAATGTGAATTTCATAACTTTTTTATGACTTCCACGATCGGTAGATACACTGCGGATGAACGTTTAAGTACATGAATTGTCACCACACATTTGTGATACATTTATGATTTTCAATGAGCTATACCCTGATTTTCATAACAAATTTACCTATAACAATTAATTTTAGCCCATATTTCTATCAAAAACCTGTGGTAATTAGAGGACTGCTATAGGCAAATGTTGTATGCAAGTTGTTACCACTACCAGAGAAAATGCACTAAATGTATTTTAAAAGTGATAACGAATGGAACACTAAACTCATAGTTTTATAAAGAAAAAAACCTTCACTTAAGACATAGTTTTATGAGGAATCAAACCTCCAAACACGACATTTTTTGAAAAACATTATCACAAATGTGAAAGATTTTCACCCAATGATGAGGCTAACACCCTACTAATACTTAAGATATGCCAAAGAAAAAAGGCGATAATTAAAAAAAACGTGGTTTCATAGAGGGCGACACCTAAGCTTACATACTGTATGAGAAATATGCATATAAATAAGTAAGCTGGTTTTCCATTACCAAGTGGGAAACACACAGCCATTACAGTTTTCAAACTAGATTTTAGTTCGGTGTGTTTAGAGTATAACATATAATGACATAATACTTGAACGTCCCACTAGCTTCGAATTATTTTTGATGCAAATATAAAAATACATGTAATTCTAAATTAAACGACAAAATTGGGAGTAAAATCGATACATATTACTTCGAATACAGCAGGATAGGTCACCAATACAGATTTTGATGTTTTGATGGTTTTCAGTGTGGCTAGTCCTCTTGGGACAAGAAGAATATAAAATGTCCAAGATTCTAGATGTAGCCAAGTTACCGTACCAAAGAGCTATTGCCTAATTGCGAATATAGTCCGATCTTTTGAGATTAATTGAAAAACAAATTTCGGCAGCTTAAGATTTTGAGTTGATTCTTCAGATAAAAGACTTGAGTTTTGTTATCAGGCTGCCAGCTCTTTAATTGGCAATTACCTCAGGGGAAATACCGGTGTATTGATTAGAATTTTGGCATGATAAGTCAACAAATTCGTAAGAGACTAGCGACAGATAGATAAAAGCACTCGTTTAGCATTTTGGATATATGGCAGGAAAAAAAACGGACGCTAATATAATTTGCATGTTTAAGTAATGGATGCGGTATTGATCATAAAACAGTTCCTGAATAAATAAACAAGGCAACTCGCTTTTAGTTAACGAGAAGCCTCAATAATTGCGCAAACTTCAAAGATAATTATGCTGAGACCCGATCAACGAAACCAACGTGCTAACGTAAACACGTATCACTAGGATTACGTAAAGAGCTGTATTTTTTTGGCAAGAAAATACGAGCAAATTGTTGAGAAGTTCCCAAGGAATGATGTAAGGTTATGTAGATCACGAATGGATAAGTAAAGATGAACGAGGAAAACACCGATAATTTAAAAATAAATACAGTGTAAGTATACCTAGGAGCCACAACGATATTCATGGTGACGTCTAATTTCTGAAACAAAATTCAACGAGAAATTATGGATTTTAGGTATATGCATTTTCCTTGAAATGCATTTTAGGTAATAATCTACATGTAATAATAAAATATTTGTACATATACTGATAACCACCTGGTGACCCTTAACGCGACAGATGAAATTTGAATAAAAATGACCAGAAATAACCGATTTAGGTGTAATCTATCGAAAAAGTTTCCCAGCAATATTAATAATAAAGACAACCCTGGCGGCAATTTTTTTTAAAGAAAATCATTATTAATGTATAAAGAAAGATTTTTCCTTGATACGTATTTTAGGTAACCAATAATGCATGTTTTAGACAATATTTAAAATGTCGGAAATTTCCATGCTGACAGAAATTAACTCTACAGACCAAATTTGAATATAAAAATTACCAGAAATAATCGATTTTAGGTTTAATCTATCAAAAACGTTTTTCAGAAATATTAATAACAAAGGCAAAACTGACGGCAATTTTTTTTAAAAAAACAAAACGACCAATAATGTATAAAGTAAGATTAATTTAGAAAAACGTATATAATCACGAATGTTGAATTTTACGTCCGAATTTAGGGGCATGGTAAATTTGATCATTAGGCCAATCATTTTTTGCTGATTTCTCAAAATTGTAACGAACAAACACTTTTGATGCTGAAAAATTCCAGGTTTCAATTCAAAATTCCCTGAGTTTTTCAGGTTGAATATAAAATTCCCTGAATTTCCATGGTTTTCCAGGTTTATAGTCACCATGGTATTGGAGAACTATAGCTTTTGGACCGTTTCCCCCAATCAGGCTCCATCTCAAGCTGTACTAAGTTGAATACAGTAAATTACTTGGGTTTATTTCTATTTCCCGAATGCTCCTTATACAGTACATAAGCCGTCGTTTTATATCTATCTCCTTCGGAGCTTCTTGGCAGACCTTAGACAATACTTCTGCTCCATTAATGGAGTGGGATAATGGAATTGGCCGAACGATTTCCCTATTTAGGAAGTCAACTATAGCCAGTCACACTAATGACCGTAATGTATTGCCAGCGGGCTGCGTTCGGCCAATTTAACTACATTTGTCTGAATTACTAAAGTACGCTATTAAGAATATAATTAACATTGTGCTTGGAATTGCTGCCGAAAATGGGGGTGAACTGGAGCTAAAAAGGAGGAATATCTTCACCACCATCAATGCCCATACAATACGTTTTTTCACGTTTTATGTAATGTGTTCTCTACATCAATACCCAAACGCACAAACAGAAATTATCCATAAGTTAGCAGTATTAAAATTTGGATGTACTTCGGCATAGTCCCTGATCTAGCAGACTTTAATACAGCATGTGTAAGAAAGTGGGCTTCTCCTCACACCTCATATGCTTGCAGTGATTGCCTGGCGGTTGGGGGCAGCGAAATCGGACATTATCTTGTTACACAGTAGTTTAACCTAGGTCAGGTTATGTTGTTACAAAACAATGTATACAAAATCGCGATTTAGTTTCTATTTTAATGAACTAATCCTCTAAACGAATACGATTTTCAATGATCGTCTAAGCCACCGAAAACAGCTCATAAGGTCCAGAATTCCAACCGTTTCCTTCATTACATAAAAACCGATTATCAGAAAAACTTGCTACCCAAAACTGCTTATCAGATAGTCAGTTTTAGTTAATTAAATTTAGGCAAAATGTTCATTATACTATCACAGGGTCCCCCAGAGATGACATTTAGAACTTCTCTGACATTTCCAAGTTTTAAAACAAATTACCCTGACCACCCTGGCTATTGAAAATGCAAAGATATTGTTGTTTGTTTGTTTATGGAATTTTTAACGTTGGCCTAATGCAAAGATATGACATGCCAATGCAAGGAATACTATACTTAGTGGTTATTACTATTTCATACAGAGTAGAATGAAACGAAAATTTCACGAAGAAACAGCAAATTTAGATTAGTTTCTTAATTACTTTTACAGAATTACTAGTCATCTCTTAATTTTTGTTCTGACCAATAACTGGCTACCCAAACTGTATTATTGATTTGTTGAATTTTCCTGACTTTTTAAAAGAAAATCAATTTTCACCGACTTTTTTAGATTATCCAGGTCTGGGGGACATAACAGCTTTAGAAAGTAGCCATGAACTGGTGGAACACAAACTGACCAGTCGTTCAAAGGCAATAAGCTTCGAGATCGTTGAAGCTAGACAATGAGTATTTCACGGAGAACCCTATTTTGAAAATTAAAGTCCGCTAAAGTGAGTTGTGGTCAAATATGTGAAATCACGTGAGGATCCTAATGGACGCTATAGGCGATACCAAAGTGGGGAAGTTAGACAAGAGGAGAAATTTATTAAAAAGTATTATTCCCCAAATCCGCATAATTTTGGGGAAGATGGAGCTCACTTAATTCACCTTCACGATTAGCGCCAGTGACGTTCGGCCAATAATCACAGACTTTAATTGGATCTCCAGGGATAATTATCCGCTAATGGCGATGCTCTAGTTGGTCCGTTTTCTCCTTCGCTCAGTAATACACGGTGAGTCCGAAATGAATCGTTAGATGTTAATCATCAGAGGCTGACAAACTCATAAAAATTCGTACTAGACCTAAATGGTTCCATTACACCTCATGGACCTCATAGCGAAACCTACGCCGTAGATACTGTATCTATGCCTATGCTCTGGCTTTTAGAGCATGCAGAAAATTTAGCCGCCAGGGGGCGCAAAATACCATTATGATATTTGGCCAAATTCGAAAATATTCTCGTATACAATAATGCCGCGTTCTCGCGATTCAACTTTCGTTGTTTAAGCATCGATGATCTCTCGTAAACGTTTTTCACAAATTTTAACAACAAAGATAACACCGATGGCAGTTTTTTTAAGACTAAATCACCAAAAATGGATAACATGAGCTTGATAAATACTGAATTTTAGGGGAAGGGTAGAATTAACTATCAGGCCAATCATTGTTGTGTTAACTTTCAGAATTATAACGAACAAGCACAAAAAAGGCCCACAATTTTGATACTGAAAAATTCAGTTTTCCAGGTTTAACATAACATTCCCAGTTTTCCAGGTTTAACATAAAATTCCCAGAGTTTTCCAGGTTTAACATAAAAATCCCAGTTTTCCAGGTTTAACATAAAATTTCGTTAGGTTTCTGGGATTTCCAGGTTGGTAGTTACCATGTACCGTATATGATTTTCCGGCATGAAATAAAATCCAAAAAATCAATGTCAAAACTAAGGCGGTGATATCCAGCTTAAAGTGACCAAAACGTTCGAAGTCGAGAAAGCAAAACTCGACTTGACAATTTGACTGAAAACAGAGAAGAAAGATGCAAAAATCGAAAGCGTTTTCACTACCGAGAGAGAAAAGGAGAAGTAAATTGAAGGAGAATGGTCACCTGCCTTTATTCCCAAAAGGATATATAACAAATCTATGGATCGGTTAAAGAAACACGTGTCCATAAGACTAACCGTCACTGTACATCTCGTCTCCGAAATCGATCTTTGTGAGAAATTCACAGAAACCCAACGAAACGACTTATTGACTGAGTCAAATTTACGAGAATGATCGCCTAGTGACCAGATACTTCAGCTGGGCGTGAATAAATAAGGACTCGAGACCATGAACTGCAGCGATAGGGGCTGCCTAATGGCCGTTTGCACCATTCCCAGCTTTCGCTGATAAAGATAACAGACCGTTAGTGCTTCCAGTTCGAGCAATTAACTTTTAGTGGACAGTTTACGTCTGATAAAATTTAGTGGCATAGGATGTCCCGTAAATTACATCTTTGTACATTATTAAAAATCAACTCACGGATGTTTATTAAGCTTAAATTTAACATGGGTCTCACGTCGGGACTAGCTTTCTTGACATTAGTTTAGAGAGGATATTACTTTAGACAGTATTTGATTAGACAGGTTCTAGTGTATATGATTTCGTACCAACTTGGGCGTGGTTGTATATTTCAAAGGCACAGTTTAGTATACGTTTGAAAGTAAACTTCAATGCATGGATGTCAAATAAGGAGAGAAATCAAGAGAACCTTTATTTCAAAGTAACAGTATTGAAAGCTGCCTGGATCTTTTTTAAAGATATAAATTGGAAAAGAAAGAAAATGCTTCTAACTTGATTGCTTCTTCCTCAGAAAATATCCTACAATTTTGACAGCTCACGAGTGTGACACTCACTTTAGGCCATCGAAAGAAAGCTGAAACTCAGTTTTCACATTTTGAAAGTATAGATAGATTACCCGATTTCTATAAACCTTTCACACTTAAAAAATACGCTTTCAAAGATGCAGATCGTATACACCACGTCGAAAGTATCTAAGACAGGTATCCTAAATAAAGCACATTGGAGACAACGTCGTGGTTGGGAAAATTTGTTTGGTTTCACAAATTTCGATTCAATTAATGAATCACGAGAAACTATTTCGTAGTAACAGTATTGAAAGCTGCCTGGATCGTTATTGGAGATATAAATTGGAAAAGAAAGAAAATGCTTCTAACTTGACTGCTTCTTCCTCAGGAAATATCCTAGCATTTTCAACTTCCCTGACTTTTCACTGACTTCTCCAGGTTTTGAAACAGATTCCCCAGACCACCCTGACCACTGAAAATTCAAAAATATAACATGCCACTGAAAGGAATACTACATTTATTGCTTATTAAATTAAGCAGGAGTTTTTTTAATTTCTTTTATAGAATTGCTTGTCATCCCTTGATTTTTGTGCTAACCAATAGCTAGCTATATAAATATGTTATTGATTTGTTGAATTGCTCAGACTTTTTCATAGTAAATCAATTTCCCCAAACGTTTTTAAAGTAAATCAAGTTTCCCTGAATTATCAAGGTTTCCCAGGTCTGGGGGAACCCTGTGCTAACTTAAAAATATTTTTACAACCAAAAGTTTTGAAATTTTCAGTTGATTCTGGGATTAAACAATGAAGGGTGTGACCAATTAGCTTGAATCAATTTCATCAAGAAATATCTTTTAATTAACATCACATTTTCAGGATATTTTTGGGACAATTTCACTGCTATTTTTAAACCCATGTTTAATAATGATGAAAAAACTTGTTGGCTTTGCTATGTAATTTATTTTTCTGGAACAAATCGATCAAACAAATGCCATAACAGGTCGTGACGCCAAAAAATCGATAAATGATGAATTCATGACTAGCTGTTTGGCTACACTTCTTATTTTTGATCGATAAGCAGTTGCACACTGTTGTTTATCTGATAATTTCTGTTAATTTTTCAAATGTTATGACTGCAATATAACCACTGACTGCTAGATGATGACCATTGAAAATGTACAAGTACAAACTTTAGAATCTTGAACAACATTGATTTAGTAAAGATGACAGAGTGCCTCCCTGTATAACCACAATAAACACTGCACATATTTTCAAGCAGATGTACAAGAGTCTGCAAAATTAACGATAACTTAAAGCCAGGTTGTGGTCAGGAGATAGTCAAGTATATTACATGACATGATGCCAAAATGAGTATAATTATAAATTTGAGTATCGCTGTCACATCCATTAATCGATATACAGGGTAGACATTCAGGTTTATAATGCGATGAATAATTTATGTGGACCCTGTACTGAAACTGATATCTTTCCCCAACCTACCCTCATAAATAGCTTTCGATCTGTGCACATCATTTACCTCGCTAGATAATTGCTAACAAATTAAATTTATTGTTCCAATTAAGCACTCGATCCTGCATAAGTAAACATAAACGCCAAATTGCAGGGCCTCATTATTCCAAAAAGTTCCATTTGCCAAATTAATAAAGCTAATTTAGATTAAATTACCATGAACAGCTGCTTCTTTACTTAAAGTGTACTGTTAACGTTACCAAAGCTCATGCAATTATTTTGAGGCACAAAAAAATTAAGTATAACTAGCATTATAATTATCGAGAGATAACATTTTTCCATTAATCAAGATAGCATTTATTTCTAAACATATATGCCAGTTGCAATATGACTAAGTAGCCATATTTATGATTTCACCAATTTTCCTATGCTCATATCCCAATTCGCGTTGACCTGCATTCTGTTATTAACATTATGTTTTCTAACAATTTGCAACATTAGCAGACTTTCGTTATTTGCAATTACTGTAATTTTCTCAATTTCCAAGTAATAGTTACTGGCGTTATATACTGAGAAAAATGTTTATGATTTTTCCAAGTGAGCCCATTCAAACTTATTAATTTCTGCCTCAATGACGAATGCGACATAAAATAAATAAATGGATGAAACAAGATCAACCAGCGCTGCAGCAACAAAATTTCATGGTGTGTTAGCTATTAGGAACTATGAAATAAAAGCCAGCTATTTCCCAAAAGCAGGCAATCACAGCTTACACCAATTCGCTGTTAGCACTGATTGCCCGTTC
This sequence comes from Kryphioiulus occultus, assembly GCA_034687865.1. Taxonomy (NCBI): domain Eukaryota; kingdom Metazoa; phylum Arthropoda; class Diplopoda; order Julida; family Julidae; genus Kryphioiulus; species Kryphioiulus occultus. The sequence continues at coordinate 22,787 of JAQGAF010000448.1, read as the reverse complement.
AAAGGAGATTTTCATTGGGCATCAACAAAGATGAAAAACACCAAACCAAGATTATTTTGATACGAGCATATCCCTCAATACTGACGAACAAATATATTTGGAAAAGAAAATCCCAATCAAAAACGCTTTCTGTCAGAATATTGCTTACGTATACCCATCCTCGCAAGTGGATCACCTAAGGGAATTTCATTTTATCTTAGCGATGTCTAGATAAAAAACGAAAATCAAAACAACTTATCAAACGCAACCGCAATGCACGATCGTCTATGGCATGAAAATCGATGACGATCGTCCCTCCCAAATAAAAAAAAATGCGGCCAGAAAAACAGTGTATTATAAAATGGATTTCTTTTCACGAGATATCAACACTCGAATAAAAATAAAATGTCAAAAACAAAATCACATTCACCCTAAAAATTCCCTTTTCAAAGTGAATCACTAACGACCGGTTATATCAAACTTGTCATAAACGTACATGTAATCGCTCATCCCGGTGATATTCAAACTTTTTCAATGGAACGTTAAGTGTTCAAAAACATTTTAGAGCAATTATAATTTTAGAATTTAGTACTGTGGCTGTTCAGACGTTTTTCAGAAATAAAATTGGACTGATTGTGCTAACGTGACGTTTAATTTGACTCAATTTAGGATTATAATTTACTTAAAAAATTAATTTATTCTACTGAATTACTTAAAAACACACAATATTAGTAGAAAGTATTACAATCTAATACCTCTATAAAAGAAATACCTGGAAAGAGGTCTGCATATTTTAAGAAATAGATGAATATAGTTAAATAAAGTGAGTTATTATAAAATATCAATATTGCTTTAAATTTAATATAAGCGAAAAAAAATTGAAAATTTTAAGACCTTTTCACCTGAGGACAATGTATTTAAAGCAGTCTAAAATTATACAAACATCAGCATAGCAAGAAATTCAGAGTTTCATGGAGACGTTACTTTATAATCTAAGATATTAATAGCTCTTGAAAAACGTCTGCCTGTTAAACAGTAAACTTATCATTTTCTAATACTATAGCTCATTAACGGAAATGTCAGGCAAGGTATCGACTAATCCATTTAAGAAGTACTGATATACAGTACATACAAGGTTAGATGTATAATTATACTTAAATACTTTAGTTATACCTTTACATATTTAAAAAAAATCCAACAAAGAACCACAAAACAATAGAGATATCACAGCAACATCAGGAAAACAAATTTCAATCTCTCTAACCGAAGTTGTCTTTCAGTTAAGTAATTCCAAAAAATAAACTGATTTACCTAAAAAACCTAATTAGAATACGATAAGTATACCATTCCTGGAATTTCCAGACTAATGGACTAAAACTGCATCACGTTAAATACGATTTTCGAAATATCATATGTACCGTTCGTAACATGTATGCCATATGAATTTTTTTTAAAAAAGGGCTTCAGCATAAAAACGGCAGAAATTTTATTACAAGATTTAATAGTCAAGATCTCCCGGCCGTCTCGGATCGATAGTCATTCTCTTAAGTCTCGTATGTCGTGGAGCCTTAAAACTCAGAAAAACACAAGCAATTGTGATTTTAACGACTGCGTCGTGACTATTTGGGCATATGTTTGTATATACTAATCGCGGTATTAAGTAAAATATACCCTATAAAACTCCCGAGGTAACGCCCGTCTCAAATCACATGATCTACAGCAATACCGAGGGGGAGAAACATAATTGAAAATGATCATTAGAGTCACGCAACGCAAAACCGATACATTATATTATGGAAGAAAACAGATTTGCCATGTACTTATAGAAAAAGAGGAAAAATCAATGTTAACACACTTTCAGCTAATAACGCCTATCTGAAAATGACTTAAAAAAATAAAATAAAAAGTTGGCAAAAATAAGTAATGGAGCTCAATATAAGGAAGAATCAACATCCATTATTCAGCATTTGCTGAACTTTTACCACTTTCTGTCGTTTTTTAAAGGGTTTACATGGCTTCAAGAGTAGTTTCACCATGATTCGGGCATAAATCTGAGAACAGGGAGACTAACCGAAGCCTGAATTAAATTTCCCTGACATTTCCAGGTTTATCCAGACACCTTTTGCAAATTTAACAGAATTTTATTTTTAATCAAACTTTGTTATGGATTTAATACCAATTTCAAATCAAAAAGTGTAAAGTCGTGTGTTTTTCCTACCTCTTTTAAAATCCATGAAGTCATTAAGCTATTTGCACACAGTATTTATATTCTTTTCGAAATTTTAAAGTATACAAAGCAAATAAAACTAGTGATAAAAACTTGAACAAATGAGTAACTCAAAACTGGCACAATGCAACGCAAGGTCAGTGTTTTTTTTTTGTTTTGTTTTAATGTGACACTGTTTTCGTTTTGAATAGCTGCGTTCTTGCCCAATTTAGAGAGGTTAGAGTGCATTCAGACAAAAACTAAATCCGATTTCATATAGACAACGAATTCCACTCAAGATCCTCGATCGTGAGTCTCTGGAAATCTAATTCCATTCGATCAATCGTACCAGAAATAAACCAGGGAAGAAAATAGAAATATTGCCTTGTCTCCCAAGAAAAGATATAAAAGAAACCACTAGCGAAACCACACTGGCGATCCTAGTGGCCCACATACACAACCAAGAAAGTTCATGTATATTGAATTTCAATCTGATTGAATAATTTTCAAAAATTGGTTGATTTCCACTTATAACGTAGTACGGTAATTACGACTATCTTTGTTGCGCAGTACGCCTCCTTATTGACGATATACGGATGATAAACAACTCCACCTTAATGGCAAGCACTCATTTGATTCCTTGGAAATCCAACATATCGAAATTCCATCTGGCACTGCACTTCACTGCATCTCAGTGGAGAATCAAGGTCAAAAATAAAATGTTTTCAGATGAGGAATGAAAGCGAAATTAGGGTCTTCCTAGGATAATGTATAGCTTCAGTTCATCCGAAATGAGTAATTAGTTACCATACCCTATGTAATTAAAGTTAACATTTTGGTTCAGGTTTCGCAGCAATTACGATGGAGGACCATCTTAATCACGTGATGTATAGGTTTGAAAGCTTAATCCCAAAGAGAACTTAAGAAACCATAATGATTAAAAAGCCCATTTGATATACGCCAAACTAGCAGTGGGTCTCTGCGGAGGACGTGGAAGGGTCCAATTTCTGCAGCACTTTTCTTAAAATCCATAAAATCATTTTTAGACATAATAAAATTGTCAGTGAACATGTAGGCAGCGTATTTGCTACAGGACACACGGTTCATTGAAAATTGAAAATTATCATTGGAAATTATTCATTCTAAATTTAACTTATCTAGCCTATACTTATTTATTCAAAATTCATGTGGTTTGTTAGTGTGGTCTGCAGAATGTAATAAAATCAGATGTGTAAAATTTAAAACCTTAACTAGTCATCACGAAAAAAATTGAAAAGGAAAAATTAAGAACAAAAAATTTGCAATTTCATCATTAGTAATTTGTGGTTGGTATACTTGCACAGAAACGAATTTTTTTTATATAAAATTATCCACATAATTATAACGAATGTCGAAATTATGAAATTCTCAGAAGTTCATAGTGTTACGTCAAATATTTGAAATTCTTACAGTACATTTTAAATGAAAATTCTTTAAGAGTGTATGGTAGCTCCATAATCAGTGTTTGAGCCAATATTTTTCTTGCAATTTAACAAGCATGCAACTTGTCATGATTTGTGAAGAGTTAACATCTCGTTTTTGCTGATATCCAATTTCAGGAGAGGTGGTTAATTCCAGATGGTTACTGCGGGATTTTAGGCATTTTTTCAATTGGTGAAGCCTAAATGCCACTGGCAGGAAAAATAAATAAAATTGCGGAGGAAACTCATTTGTCAACATTACAAACTGTGCTATGGAAAGTACCACGATTTCATGAAAGCATAGAAAGCTCGTTACTATACATGTATTTCGCGTCATATCCAATTAATAAAACCATCAACGTTTAGTTAATTACCCATGTTTACTGCATATTGACTATATAGACGAAGTGCAAACATATGTCCCACTCTGTACACAGGTCGCCCATGCAACACAGGTCAAGTTCTCATCAAAAAATAAAAATGCTATCATGTGCTGTGTTGAAAACAACAACATACGTGGTAGATTCTAAGATATCATATTTAGCGCCCACATTAACCTTAATTTTAAACATTCTCAACAGATCTGTATGGACATGATTCCACACATATTCGAAATAAAAAAAAAACATTTGGTAATTGTGGCAATTGAGTTCAGAAATATTCCACAGATGTATACCATCAACGTAATTACTGTAACTAGGCAACGTAATTAGATGACTGGCTATAAACGGACATATATTAGTCGGGGACTGAGAAAATTGTCATTCATCCAATAATCAGCACAGCAGTTACATGTACATGTAAGTTGCAAAATTGCAAATCATATACAGTAACTATGTCTAGCTACTGGAAAGTAGTTTCAGTAGCTATTTTTGGATAAGCAAAATTACCGTTCAATCTACTTAAATCAAAGTATGCCTTGACAACGTTTGAGCAAAGTCCATTGTTGCATTTTCCATAAGAACAAAAACATTTTGGGTAAAAAATAGAAGAAAAAAAATTACCACGTGACAAGTGCGTTATCAGTGTTGATGGTCAATTAAGCGATATTTAAGGTATAGAAATACCCGCCATTTTAAGCTAGGTACAATAGTTGGACATCAACCATGCACACGATGCTTCGATAAATAACATCATCTAATGTCGCATGTTGGGACCCAAAAAAATCACTTAAATCAGTTACATATTAATGAGCATGCAGGCCAGGTCAGCTCTTGTAAACCTGAATCAGGGCTAATTAAAGATGGATGTGATCTTACCTGTCTCTCATCTGGACGTTTTCAGGTACCATGACATAGTGTATTGGCATCATCATCATTGCCTGAGTAAGTGGAAGTGTCATCCACGTTGCTTAATACTGTATATCCACTGTCTAGATACGAAACACAAGGGACCGTTATAAGACCGAAAACATTTTGCATTCACTTATTTCTTCATCAAATATAAATGATGGAGGCTCGTACGAAGTCCGATCGCGTTTCCAGAACCCTGGCGTAATTGCACCCTACCTATAATTCTCCAATTAAGATAATGCACTGACAATATTGTTTATTAATCACACTGCAGGTGCTTCGGACATCTTAATCGTCCCTTCAAAAATGACAATTTACTGTTATAGCCAGCAAAAAACAATGACAAAACGGATGTCATTGTACATTACGATTTTTACCTTCCAACTAATGGCAGAAGTACAGGGTGCCCATACTGTCCTACCCTCATGTAAAAATAAATTTTAAAAACTGTTAAAGATTTGCAAGGACAAAATTTAGGAAAAAGGTACATCTAGAAGAACTCCTAGTTATTTTATATCTGGGTGTCTACTGAATTCGTTACGACTTTTCCATAATTAGAAGGTGATAAGCCTATAAAATAACTGTAATTGTAATTATAATTGTATTTGATTAATTGGTGTGCGCATGTGCATATGAGTATACGCACTCCAATTAGTTCATTTCAATTACAATTATTTTTAGGGTTGTCACCCCCTAGTATTCCATGACTTTACAGTGACTTTTTCACGACTACAAAAAAAAATATTCAATGCCAATTAGAATATGGAGACGTTCAATTTTTATGTCATCACAAAACAGTGATTCTCACACTCATCATCCACTCTAATGATGACATGCACATTGGCGAAAACGGTTGACAAATGATGAATTTTAACAAACATTTTTATATCATGAATCAATCAATGGCATGAATTTCACGACCCAATGTAAGTTTCATACCTTTTTCCTGACTTCCTTGAGCTGAATTTCATTTCCTGCCTTTTCCATGACTTCAATAACTGATAGACACCCTGATATGCATGGTATAATCATGAAGTCCTACCCTTACTACATAAACAAATTCGAAAACTATTAGAAATACAATGACAAAATTGAGGAAAAAAGGTAGAGGAACTCCTGAAGTTTTGTATTTCATGTATTAGTTTATCAGGAAGTGCCAGCAGACGGCGCTGTAATCGCTAGAATTGAAAATGGCATCTACAATGGCACTCCAAGATGGCTACTGGTATCATGTGACCTAATTGACAATTTAAAGGTAAATTGTAAAAATCCCATGACTTTTCCATGACTTATTTGCCTTTAATTTCCTTTCATGACTTCAATGATCTGCATACACCTTTGAATAACTATCAAGTGCAATTTCTGAAGAGAGTAAGGACTTCGATAAACCTTGGCTGATTTTATAGAGCGGAGAATCAAATGGGAGTTCTCCCTTGTTCCAAAACGTGCTCCTTATAACTAACAGTATTTATATAATTAATTTTCGTAATGAGGGTATAACTTCATAATCTCCCTGTATTACAGGAGACCTTCAATCGATATAATATCTACGAAAGGTATTCAGAAAACCGATAGCATCACAAGGAGTTTGCAACAAGTCATACATATGTTTATGCCACACCCTGTATCTGGCTCCCTCTTAAGTTTTTAGCTCATTTTCTCATGAAATTAGCTAAAAAGCTAAGTTTAGCAGGTCAGGCTTGCATTTTTAATTCGCAGGCTGAAAAATAACTTGGTGAAGGAAAGGTTACAACCTATAGTGCTCATAAAGGACCCCAAGGAGCATTTCATATTCACTTTTGATTTTACAACAATCGTACTGGTCTATAAGAACACCATCATTCCAGAGCCCTAATATTTAACGGTGCTGTATGCTCAATACACAGTCCGGATCGATGGTGTTGCCTAAGTTAGTGTTTAATAGGCATTATTTGGCAGCACTGGAACGTTGTTAAGTTGCTTTACGGGTGTAATTTAAGATTTTACGAGGCACCACCCTTTCACATCAATTATTACTTGTCTCGAAATGGGATAGGAAGTGACCATAAACCAAACTATTAATACCACAAAACGACTTCGGACCCTTATTAATCATAGCGAATTAATAGTCGAACGCTCATTGAAACCCTCCATAAACTGGTAAAGATACTTGTCCCTCAACTCATATTTGCCACTGTGGAGAGAGTGGCCCCATCGAGTTACCCTGGCAACCAATAGCTGACCACTCGTTAAATCAATTCATTGTCAGAATGATGGCAAAAGCGTGGCCAGCAAAACAAGTCTGAAAGCAACGCAGAAAATAACGAAAATAACGTCAGTTTCGTGAGTCAATCAAGCGTAAAAGTTAGCTGAAAATAACTATAAAGTTGGGTAAACTCATGAAAACTTCTGAACATACTTCAGAGTATATCATGCTCCAAATGGACACAAAGTGGTAATGTTTCAACCCTGCTTGTCTAGTATACAAGAGTGACACCTGTCCTGGTTGTCGTAATTTATCCTTTTGCTTTGTTTATAGTGTTTTACATAACCTAACCATATCTAACGCCGTAATTTCTTCATTAATTTGGCTGCCCCTACCCGCCAGGCAATCACTGCCAGCTTGCGAACCGTTAAGAGAAGCAAACTTTGAATTGTATCCATGCTGGAGCAGAGCATAAGCAGTAGTATTGTCAAACTTTGCTATACTACAATACGGTCCCTACCTTCAAATATTCACAAAATGTACACATTCAAACCTACATGTATAGGAGACAAGAATAACACCTGTTCAAGCTATCTAAATGTATTCTATGTTTTTTCCTGTTTTTTTTTTAATTTTTTGTCTTGTCGTGTTTTTTTTGTTTTATTTTGTGTTTTTATATTTACGCTAATCAAAACTGACCTGACCTGACCAAACCTAACCAAAAATGCAACGTCTTTATGTAGCTGCCTCTAACCGCCAGGCAACACTGCAAACCCAGGAATGTTTAGGTGAAGCCCACTTTCTCAATGTGTCTATGGCAGAGTAGGGCAGCAGCAGGTTCTATATCGTAGTAAAACCGAAAACTATACGTAGTAGTTCATCGGTCTTAGCTTCCTTTTGCTGGATGGTGCTCTCAGCAATACAAAATTCAAAAGTGGAACTTCACGTACTTTGTCATACCAAACTGCCCAACAGCAGAGGTGGTCAAGTTGGCAGGTTTGAAGGTCCACTGCAGCAGAGAACGAGGGAATGAAAATGAGTACCGTAAAAGCGCGTCGTATCACTTAAGCTACTTATAGCTCGCCTAGAAGCCATGGATATTGGTCAGCTTCCAGAATGTCCATATACACGCTGCGGTCATCAGGACGTTATCGATACAACGACTGTTCATAAAGATAAAACCTGAATATTTCCCAGCATTTTGGGAATGACATTCATATCTCGGTAAATCATGGGGCAAAAAAGCTCTTCGCGCTCGCCACTGATGTATATTTTACGAGTTTGGGATTGCTCAATGTTTGCCAAGCGGATTATGGATCCTGGATGTTTATCTGGAATGCAAAATCCGGAGGATAAATAAAATGGGACGAGCATGCATGATGGAAAATATTTTTCCAGGCGTGAATGGCCCAATCCTGACTTTCTTTTTGAAACTTGGGATTATAGAAGCGAATTTCATAGCTGCAGATTAGATGAAACACGATGATCAGTGCTGCAACTTCAACCGATAAATAATAAAAAAAACGTTCAAATGATACATGAACAGAGTAAACTTAGCCGTATTGCAAAGAGAAGAAACGAAGCAATACAACGTGACTGTTGGATAAACTTCGGTATAGTGCCTGATCCAATCGGCATAATGTTTCGACTCTACTTGTCTAGTATACAATAAAGACATATAGGCAGAATATTGGAATGTTTTAGAAAAATATGGGATATTTGAAGATTTTACCATACAAAAATGTGTTTATTAAGAAATAAATTGAAAACGTTGAAGGTAAAACTTTCAGAAACCTGATCACTAATAATGGATTTAGTAGCGTATATGTATGGTCAAAAATATTTATAAATATTAATAAGGGAACGCTGTGAGAATTTTCCAAAAAATGTATATAGGACTACCTAATAAATATAAGGAAATATCATGTAGCAACACTTGACAGCCTGGATTCCTTATCCGAGTAAAATGTAGTAGAACTATTTTTCATTTTTTGTAAAAAGGTAAAATGTTTAAAATTCGGTGATTTATTCTTTATTCATCTTTATGTTACACTACAACATAAAGATACAAATGAACACAATCTGTACCCGATTTCAAAAACAACTTTTTTAATCTTCGTTGCGATCTCACGGATATTATTTATGAGCAAGTTTTTTAGGAATACTAAGGACTTTTTAGGGCATTAAGTGCTTTCTTGTATAGTACTATTAGGATTCTTAGCACTTATTTGCCACCCTGCTAACAATGTAATTTCTAGTTTAGCTGCCCCTAACAGGCAGGAAATCAGTGCCAGTCTTCGAGCCAATACGAGAAGCCCACTTTCTCAGTGTCTATGCTTCAAAAGGACGATACTGAAATTCCAGTCGTTACTGTCTACACCCTTACTGTTTAGTCAACGATAACGTCGTCATAATCCTAGCTAGTTGAGTGGTATAAAGCTTAGTTGCAAACCTAATGAATTTGTTTAAATCCAACGAAATGACCCGACTTGATTTGATGCTCACATTACAGACAAGCATATATTATCATTACCAACATTCTAAAAAGAATCATGGCGAGTATAAAACAAACGTTTCTGACCGTATTTTGGGCACAGAGAGGAAGGACCCAGGAAAAGTGTATTTTTTATTACCAAGTTTTGAAGTAAAGTACGTATTTCTGCTTTTCAAATTAGCTTTCTTGAAAGTCCAATTGCCCCAATTTCCAAGCGTGATGGCATTTTTGTCCAATGAGACGCCATCTGGTAACTTCCGTTTCAGATGTATCCTGTTAATATGGGTCAATTTCTCCCAGGGCATCCATTCGCTTCTTTCATGGCTTTCCATGCCAGTTTGAGTTTCCCATTTTAGCGATGCATTATTAAACATAATATGTTTAACACGGTCAGTTTTACAAAAGTATTTCGTCAACACGAAACAACCCCGAGCACACTTAAGAGATTTTTACATTCCTCAGGGGGCCGAGCATAAAAATCGTAAAAACCGAGAAGCTTTTCGATGTTGGCAACCTTTAGCTGGGTTATATTACTTTTTAGACAGGGTGTAGGATGGAGCAGATGGGAAGCCTCTCAATCAGTTGTTGCTCTAACGACGGCATTAAAATAGATATAAAAGATGAGAAAGTTGCAGAAAACTCAGAGAGGTTTTAATACTCGGAGAAAATGACGTTCATGCGTCTTGAGTAAAAAACGTAAATAAAAGCGAAAGGGAAATTGAGATGTCGTCTTCAGCATTTCAGGGGGAAGTGTCCTCGAGCATAAACAACTTTCGTGTATGTCAAGAACTCCTTCACTAAGGTATGGTAACATATTCGAGAAAACATTTTTGGGAAACGATCAGTTTGAATAGTAGATATAACAGATGACATCATTCAATGAACATATCAACTTGATGCATTGCGATTAATAAATACTCATGGAACGTCATGAGGTCATGAAGCACACCCAGAGGATTTATGTGACAAGACCAGAAATTTAATTTTTGATTCAAATTAAGCTTTAAGAAAATTTAATTTTCGATCAAATTTGATTAATAAATAAATACCCATGGAACTTCATGAGGAAGCACGCAGAGGATTAAAACGATGTAATAAATTTTACTCTTACTGTATGTCACAATGGGAGGAGTGTGTTCTGTGACGACTGGAATTTACTAATTTATGCTACAGCTATTCTAATGTCAGGGTTCAAACTAATTTCAATTACTTTTCCAGGTTTTCCATAAAAATCGTAAAAACCGAGAAGCTTTTCGATGTCGGCAACCTTTAGCTGGGTTATTTAGCTGGTATATTTTATCAAATTTTCGAGGTTTACTTTCCCTGACCAACCCAAGTAAATTTCTCTGACTTTTTAACAATCAATTCTGAAGGAAAAATAAACGTTCAAACAGGGTTGTAGTTAGACCACCAGGAACCTTAGGCACTTGAGGTTAGGGGCCCCTTTATAAAGAAATTAAAATCGAAAACAAAAAGGCAGCATCAAGAATGGTGTTTTTTTTTCACAAAAACTGTCACAAAACAACTTGAAAGTTAAACAAAAGTTAAAACTCTATGGCGGAAGCAGCGCTGATGTTTGGGACTGTATGGGATACGGTAGAGCTTAAAATCTTCATTTAAGTGATTACATCAGGACTACCAGAACATACTGTATGTGAATGTGTTGCGCCATAAAATAAAAGACAGTGTATAAGGAAATTTGGGCAAGAGGACACATTGAACGTCTACTCCATTGCGTTTTTGCCACACATTGCCAATACTTTTCCGACGTAAGTTTCACTTTTTTGCAGTTCATTTTAAACCTCGTCATTTTAAACAAACGAAACTGTCATGATTAGTTTATTTACTTGCTGCTATTTAAATGATATCTGTTTGTTTAACTTTTAGATGTTTTGGTGACACTTGTGAAAAAACACTAATTGCCCATATAAAAATGATTTGCAGATACTACAGAAAAATATCCCGTAAATGTTTCTGCATAAATGATGCGCAGAATTCTGCATGCAAAAGATGTCAGAATAGTTTCTGCAGATATTGTTGTGCAGAATTACGCAGAAACTCAACATATTTACTCTGCATGATTATTTCTGTAGTTTCTGTACTGCAGGAATCCTTTTGCAGAAAAAAGGTCACAGAAATGTTTGTTCAGAACAATGCAGAAAGTCGAAACATTCACTCTGAATGATTATTCCTGTAGTAACCACGCTGCAGGAATTCATTTGCAGAAATGAGGGCTCAGAAATGATTGTGCCAAACAATGCAGAAAACCCACAAATACATATATTTGCAGAAATCATTGTACATAAATTAGTTGGAAGGAAAAATAATACAGAAATAAAAGTGAAAAAATGGATGAAACTTGCAGAAAATGGAATGCATTTTCATTTCACCAGGTAGATACATTTATTAATTGTTAAACACATGTATGTCTCACAAGACGTAAGATGGACCATTAGATGTCTCACCTGACATTGATAGGAACATTGCGAGGGGGTGGCAACATTTGAAGTCAGGTGTACAACTTGGTTGAAGTAATAAGTCCTCAGACAGTTGTACTCAATTTTTCAAAGTTGGGAACATTGTGTCTTACCTACATGGTACATTCATACATAACGTTAAATCGGATGACTATAAGCCACTCCAATGGCATTGAAATTTCATTAACATGGGAGTCTATGAGAGCTAGGAATCGCATCAAAATTTAATGCTCCTATGTCCACTAGTACCAGATAGCCAAGTGGTTATGGTGTCTGCCTACCAAATTGGAAAACCTAGGATCGAAACCCACCGAAGTAAGTCTTTAATTTGAAAATAAATATTTCTGTGCTATAATTTCCTATTGGTTGATGCATTACAAGGTGGTTTAGGAGTTGTGCCGCTTGGAGGATCTCTTAAGTGTCTCATGTGACGTCAGTCAGACTATTAATTAGTTTTTTCAATTTTTAGAAAAAAAAGGTCACAAATTCTGCAGAATCCTTTCTGCAGAGAACATTTTGTAGGTAGTCAGTGTAAACAAACAATCAGAAAAAGTCACAGTAATTCTGCAACCTTTTTATGCATATGTCCTGCAGAATTCTGTGAACAATTTTTTGTATGGGGAACAAACAGAGTAAATATGTTGAGTTTCTGCATAATTCTGCACAGCAATATCTGCAGAAACTATTCTGACATATTTTGCATGCAGAATTCTGCGCAATCGAACAGGACCATTTATGCAGAAACATTTACGGGATATTTTTCTGTACAGTTTCTGCACACCATTTTCATATGGGTTGTGTTAATAATTGTATTTCAAAAAAAGTTAGCATTGAAAAAAGAATAAATCGATATCAAAATGTGTGTTAAAAACAACTTGTATACGTGCATCTGTTGATTGCCTATTATAGTGGATACATCACGAGTATTGATCTTACCTAAGATTGTTTATTGATTTATTTATTGGTTTTATATTGCTCGCTGGTTTCTAAGAGTGCTAAGAGTAAATTCTGTTTCAGCTGTCGATTTGTATCTAGGAAACCTGGGCCTTTTTATTACATACGAGGTTGTAATATGTTTATAGTGTTAACATGTATTGACTATAGATTACCTTTAATGTGTTTAAATTTGAAATAATATACGCTTGCTTAACGATCCAAAAAGTTGTTGGTTATACACATTATCACCTTAAAGTTGTTGTTAGATTTCATTCGTATCTTCGATGAATTAACTTTGTTAACGGCAATATCGTAGATGCAAGGTTCACCACTAAAATGTTGTTGGATTCAGTAAGTTTGTATGAATATATTCCAAATTTAATTATCCATGCGCAGACATACATAATCTGAAAGAATGAGGTATTTTCATGGAAATCGTACAATTTTTGGCTATATTTAACATTGAACAAAGCTCTTTTTGTGATTAGGGGAAATATGTTGTTATAGTCCACGAAATATTTAAATAGTGTAGGCTACAGCCGATTTTCTAATTAACATTTCGTTTTAATATATTTTCATGATGTTATTATGTTGCTATTATGGTTATGTGATATTAAATAAATGTCGACATTTTGGCTTACATGTACAGAATATATTAAATACAATTGTTGATTTGAGTGGTAAATTTCAAACATACGAGCACGTACATGTGCTCTTACCTTGAAATTATCTCAAATTTGTTGTGATTGCCATCATTGCTTGCCTTTTTATAGTATCGAAGAAATCGCTGTTTTCTGAGTCGACTGCTTTTTGTGTTTGTTTGCCAAAGTTTGTATTTCGAGGGAATTTTCTGTGATGGACAGAAATTTACACGAGCCGACAATTTTAAGTTAACATGGAATGAGAATTTCGGCTTTACTAAGATGCATTTCAGCATCACTTTAACTAAGTTTCGTTGTTCAGCAATATGCTTAAAGTCACCAAAATGCTTCATGGCTTGGTAAGTATATTTTTACAATACATATATTCCAATTTAATATGTATCCCTTATATCAAAAATCACTGTTGAATGAATGAATTGCTGTATACAGTTTATTTTTATTCTATTTTATATATAACGATATAGTCATCAACCAGGAATGTGTCATGTGTTCTATTATCCTAAAGAAGAAGATACTGGGCTAGCGAATTTGGAGCCGGGATTTCAATGCTTTTATAAGCAAAAAGTAACAGCTTAATAATTGCCAGTGAACAATATATTGCATTGTGTTGCATTTCAAACATGATATTTTTATTTTCTTTCCATAAATTAATACGAATGCGTTTGCAGTTTTTCGCGCCATCAGGTGGGTTTAAACTCCTGCAGCTGCAATAGAAAATAACGTTAAAATAAACGATAAGATAATATTTTGTATACTGTACATGTATATGTTTAAGCACGACGCATTTTTTGCAATCATATATTGATTATTTATTTCAGACAAACAAGCCGTAGGAAAAAACAATGCTGCGAAAAAAGCAACTACACAGTCCTCATTTCTAAAAACTGGAGGAAATCATGTTGGAAATTTGGCTGTCGATGGCCGTAAGGGATCTTCGAACTGGGATAAACCTTATTTGGCTTGTTTTCAAAGCGATGATAATGGCCAAGATATTTATCCTTATGTTACCGTTAATTTGGCGAAGACCTATCTAGTTCTAAGAATAAATATCACAAATCGGATTGACAGTCTAGGTAAATATTCTGTGTTATAATTATGTACGTGCATCTTAAAAAGACCTCGTTTCATTATCTATAAGGGAGTTTGTTATTAAACTCATATTTCACATTAAAGTCAATGGGTAACAAAAATAGCTACCATTCCTAACAATGTACAGGTTGGCCCACTTAGAAACGGGGAATTTTGAAACTGAGAAATAAAAACTTTATACAGTAACTGTGTAAATTTATTTTTAACTAATCCAAATTTAAGAGTATTTATTGCATGCCATTTACAAATTACATTATAACTTGGGATGATGTGCATAGTTAAAAATATTTGTTCACTGTTATTAAGTTTTTATTTCGCAGTTTCAAAATTGTCCGTTTCTATGAGCCACCCTATACTGTATAAGTAACATCATATTTTTAATTTTTTCATCCTCAAATTGTGTGGATGATTTTCAAGAAATCCATCCGAGAAATTCTACTTTCTTATTTTATGAAACTCAAAGATGGGAGATAAAACATTAGTGTGATTAAAATATTTGTATCCACCCTAATGCGGCAGTAATTGCCGATTAAATTGGGTTGATGGATTAGACCCCCCTACCACGCGGTATTCAGTTACTGATAGTAGGGTACTGAATTGAATTGAATTGAATTTGTTTATTACTAAGAGGTATGTTCTTTGTTCCTTTTTCAGAAATGATGAAAAGACTTCACGATTTTGAAGTTCGCGTTGGGTTTGAAGAATATGAGAACGAATCGAATCCATATTTTCAAAAAAACGAATTGTGTTTTGCTTTCCCCCATGTTGCTGAAAATGTTCCGTTTGTGGATAGGGAATGCGATGTGCCTCTCGTAGGCCGTATTGTAAGCGTTCAGATAATTAAATCATGTCTAAGCGCAGATCATGGCAATTGTCTGGAAAATGAAGTAGACAAAAATATATTAACTATTTGTGAACTTGAGGTCTACAGTATCTTAAATGAATAGTGTACTTTCCCAATTTCTATTTTTCTGCCATGATTTTAATAGTGTATCATGAGTTTACATGTTGGCTTTTTTCTTATTTTAAATGCACTTTTTTACCACCTAATATCTCTATCATTATTTGGGTGAAAATTGGGATATTTTTTTGTTAGTATAGTCCCTGCACATAATACTGCATTTAAGCTTATATTTCAATCCTATTGTTGAGTAGACAAGAGTAGGACCTGTCGCAGAAGGCGAAACAGCCTTATAGTGACTTTGTGTCGTGCATTCAATTAAGTACATGTATTGTAATCAATAGGTTTTCAATATTCAGTTATATAACATTCGTGTTTTTACGAAATGATGCAGGAATAAAATGTGGACGTGAACTATTTTTATTTGCTGCATAATTTATAGCCTTTTGACATAAAAACCGATGATATTTTGTTGCTCTAACAATTTAATGACGTCCTTTATTGAATCCCTTCTGTTATACATTCTTATTTGCATCGAATCTTGGTAACAAATCTCTGAATTTTTCATAATACGATTTGAAATATAGTAAGTCATGCTTGCTCCAACAAAAAAGTATACCTCATTCATATGGTACTTTTGAGAATTTGTAATGTGAGCTTATCCGATGAATCATGTATAACAATTGGTGGGTTAACACCAATTACAGTACCTCGTATAAAAGCTGCAACTTTTCCTGAAGCCTTCAATGATAGCAGAAAAGGTTTTCTTGTTTAATTCACATTTTATTCAAAAGAATATGGTTTCATTTCACTTCTTTTCAACTAAAATGAATTCAATGGTTTTGCTACTCTTTGGCATATTTTTAACGGTATCATACATCGATGGCGAAATTAAAGCGAGAAGGCATCTTTCAGTTTTTCCTACAACGTTCGTTCCAGTTGCAGCCCGTGACGCATGGATCATTTGGGAGGAAAGACGTCTTCCTAATATTAGTGGACTATTAAAAAACGTTGCAGCGTGTACATCAATGTGTGTGGATCAAATGAAATTCACCTGTTCAATGTTTTGGTAAGTGTCGTTGCACTGCATGGCAGTATACTTTAGCGAGCATGAGACAATACAACGAGCTAAATTTATCAGATAACTTTTAGAACTTAGTGCTGAACGTGTATTTACATCATTGGAAAATGTTTGTCAACTGGATACATGTGTTTGTTTTGCCATAAAATGTAAAATGTTCATGGTACATGTACATACACGTATTAACACATTTGCACATACATGTACATAAGTGTACTTAAAGTAGAGTCTAAGAATACTCTTCATGACTCTGTTTGAAGTATCGCTCAAGAGCTGTGCTTGATCGGTGGAAAATTATTCAACATGACGGATTCTATAACAGCTACTTATCGGCTGCCAGCACCTTACTGGTGTTTCTATGTTGAAAACAGAATTATCAAGGCAAGGCACATGTTAATTATGTCTGCTATAGATGTGCTTCAAATGTTAATCTCATGGATGCCTCACAATTAATTAAAGCTAAAAATCTTTCAAATTAAATGCATATACAATAACGTTATTATATTATAGAATGACACGTTTGCTTTTCGTTCCCCTTACAAAAAGTGTTCTGCCATAATAGTGCACAAATGAAATCATATATATAATTTCACTTTCTCGCATAATGGATTAAATTGCACAAGCCGTTTGTGGCACTATCTTCTATACGATATACAACGCATGCATATTTCTAGCAAATAGCCCGGAAAGGGAGAAGACCCAACTTTTACTTCAAAGTTTTCAGGGAAATAGCAAAGTTATAACAAAGTTTTGCATGGTAGCCATAGTTGTGTGTTTATTCTTTATAATTTTAATCATCCAGTGCATAATTGTTCATATCCTCCAATCTCTCACCACAATTAAATCATTCGGAAGTACCAACTTATCAAAATAATTAATGAACATTTGCTATATAATGTACCAGCCTAAAATCCCGCCTTCGATGTTTAAGAAGAAGGGTAAGTTTTAAATTTCATTATTTTAATGATATACGCTCGTTCGTATACATCGTATAAATATTCACTGTTTTCTAACATTTTTTACAGATGCCACAGGCGATAGTGTGGCTATTAAGAAAATGACCTTTCCATCCTCGGAGTCTAAGGGTCAATTTGCAAGATATGCTGTCGATACAATTTACACCAGTTCAACTATACCTTGTTTTCAATCTGAAATCGGCGATGACTTTCCATACCTAATAATTGATTTAAGGAAGATATACGTTGTCTTGACTATCAACATCACCAATTCGAACGATGACGGTAATTTATGATTAGTAATTAGTTCTGTTTGTTTATGCGTAGTCGTCGAATACAAATACATGAATATTACTTTCTATATTTTAAAGCTCAAACCAATTGGCTACATGACTTCGAAGTAAGACTCAGTAATCGACTTTTTGCGAATGATTTAGAGAGTTCCCTCCTTGACGTAGGTACATTATGTTTTGCCTACTACGATGAGCCTGTCCTGCATTATTTACAACATTGCGATACTCCAACATTTGGACGCTATGTCAGTATTCAAATTGTGGAGTTTTGTCAAACGGCTGGCCATTCAAAATGCAATGATACGTATCGTATGCAAAATATTCTAACCATTTGTGAGTTCGATGTTTATGGCTATTCGGTTGGTAACCCGTCGTGATATTATAAACTGCGAATAATTTTCAAGTTGATATGTCGAACTTTTTGCGGAGGGCGTTTAAATTTGTTTTCTCTTGCTTTTTGTGTACCGGATTGTGATTACAGCATTATTTATTCCTCGCATGTTATTAGCGTTTCGAGTCAAAACATATGCTTTGTAATGGCAATAAAAGAACTTTTCTTTGGCGGTAGTAATACCATTTGCTAACCCACATAAAACGATATTTGTTACGCTTATATGAGTTCTCGTTTGTAAACGCACTATTGGCCATGAATATAAACGTTGTGCATATTTTTTTGTTATCATTTATGACTTGCTCCTACCTTAGCAACTTAGCAAAGAGTGCATGTATATAATATAGGCGCATACATGTACTGTATTTATTATGGGTGGTTAAACGGTTTTTTCTATTCAGTCCAGCTCACGATTATACAAAAGGAAATGAAGAAACTGCATAAATCTGTTTTTGTTGCTGCCAATGGAAACGGTTTACAAAATACTGTATAATGGAAAGGGACTAATATTGACCAGTAAATAACATGTACCATGGGCGCCTGCAGGATTTTTGCCAGGGAAGGGCAAAGTTTATATAAATCCATATTTTTTGCCCATACCTCCCATGTCAACTTGATTTCCAGGAGGGCGACAAATGCCCCTTTTGCAACCCCCTGCGGGCGCCCATATGAGCGCCCATATTCTCCTGGGTTGAGTTTCGACTGGGTTGAGTTTCGGCTGGGTTAACTTTCGGCTGGGTTGACTTTCTCCTGGATTGAGTTTCTCCTGGGTTGAATTTCGGCTGGGTTGACTTTCTGCTGAGTTGAGTTTCTCCTGAGTTAAGTTTCGGCTGAGTTGTCCTCATGGGGTCCCGCAGGATTTTTGCCAGGGAGGGGCAAAGTTTATATAAATCCATATTTTTTGCTTATACCTTCCATGTTAACTTGCTTTCCAGGGTGGGGGCAAATGCCCCTTTTGCACCCCCCCCCCTGCGGGCTCCCATGGTATGTACAGTGCATTCAAAGATAAGCATCATGGGGTATATCCTATCGGGTATAACCGTGATTCCAATAGTGGGCGCTAAACAGCTCCTGCGGATCTAGAAATCTCAACAAGTCTGATTAGAATGTTGTAGAGTGCCCTAAAATTAACGTAATTAGTGAATTTGCGGCATTTAATTATCAACCGCAAAGTCACATTTGACAAGTTTATTCTAAAAATGTGTGCAACCATGCATTACACGAAGCCATTGCGGGAAAGTTGGCTGTCACTTTCTTGGCTAGTTTCTGATCTTAGTTTTGCTTTGACGCCATAATTTATGCGTAAACAAAACATCCGTTTTATTAATTTGAGCATTATGTGAATGTTAATTGTGTATGACGTGAAATTCAATACCAAATAAGCCTCAACGAGCTTTCCTTAAACGCATTCGCGCAATGCAGGGTTGCATACATGTACCTGATTAACATTAACTTGTCAATTGTAATTTTACTAGTGGCAATTTCCTTAGCATCGTGACCGTGGCCAGCTGTACCAGGTATGGAAAAACTTATGGATCTTACTAAAATCAATACGGTAATTTTCCTTTTCACCATGCAGAATGGGTAGTAATCTAATTCACTCTTATTAATTTCACTTGATTATTTACGCCGTTTTTTTAAATAATAAAATAACGATATCACTGTATAACAGGTACGAGTGAAATGCGAAATTGGGAGTTGCCCTTTACACCTATTTCTGTTATTTAGGCATATCGTTATTTTATTATTTACAAAAATTGCGTAAATAATCACGCTTTATAAATATCAGTGAAGAAGATTGCCACCCATTCTTCATGGTGGTAAGGACAATTAGTGGTTATAATAACTTAGTAAATTATGCAGACCCAAATAAGTTTTAACATGGTGAGTAGAGAGTAGCTAAGGGTGTCAGGAGCACAGCCATAATATCGCAAATGCAAATATCAGACTAATTTTACAACGCTCTACGCCTTTCTAATTGAACTTTTTGACCGTTCTTTAACGGTTAAAATTTTAGATCCGCACGCACCAAGAACGTGACGTACAATGTCACGCGCAATATGCTTTCTGGAATCCTCACGTCACTCTCTATAGTCAACCCTAGCTGCTGCCATATTGAATATATTTGAGATGTCCAGACATATGCCTCATCCTGTATATGCACTATGAAAGGGGAGGAGAAGTTTGGGAATCACTTCTCACAAATGAACAACCTTTATAAGCTACGATACGATTATGCTTGTCTTAAAAACTGCATCAAATGCAAGCTTTAAACTTATTTTGATGTTGCTTATTTTTGAAAGATGCGGTTTATTTTCTGGGTAGCACTCTACGCTTATTTATGAGTGACCCTTTTGAAATTTGCATTTTTTCCTCATTGAGGCGCTGTGAGTGTGATGCTGTCTGCTCTGGCTGGGGGTTGGGTTGCAGACTGGTTTACCCAACGAGCTAGAGAGGGTCAATTTGAATGTCGCTTTTTAATATTTTCGATATTGTTGGATTTTTAACCGATGTGACGTGAAGAGGCAGCTACATAAACATTTAAACGTCGTTCACATCTTAGAATGCAAGAAATAGACGCTGTCTTAACTGTGAATACGGTGAAAAATGTGCCTCTTTTTTATCCATTTTGCAATGTTTGCTTACGGAAAATTCAAGCTCATAAGAATCAAAGGCAAGTACGGAAATGCTCGTCAATCCCATCTAATATGAATGCCACAAAACAGTTAATATATTACTTACCGTGTAGATGGCATTGTGCCTACTGTGGTAATTGGCAACGTGAAAGTCAAGTTCAACATCGGTTCCGAATGATTTTCAATGTGACGGATGGTCACAGATTAGCCGATGTGACTGTATTTGGGAAATCTTTGGATGAAATGTTTGGAAAAACAGCAGATCAATTTAATAAGTAAGTTATTTATTATTTTTCGGTGAGTATCAAACAATACTCGAACTATGGAAGTTCTGTTAAAACTTAAATTTATTGTTAAATTTATTGCACGTCTGTGCATTAGGTAGATGAAATCTGAATGAAAATACACAGTAACTTTTTTGCAGATATCTTGTTGAGTTGGAGTCTGAACTGTTTGAAAAGGAAGTATCCGTCAAGCAGGTATTGCCGCATGCTGTGCAACAGGTGTTTTGTGGTTCCACCTTTTGCTTTTCGTTTAGTGTACCAATGAATCGATCAAAAAGTCCAACTCAGGTGAACTTAAAGTGGCTGGAAACGAAATTAACTGGAGGTCTGATAGCAAAGCGGATATCGTTTCCAACGAATGATAAGAAAGGACATCCCACTGTAAATGAATCGTTTCAGATTTTCACTGAAAAATTGAGATTGAAGCGCGAGACACATTTAACCGACATTGAAAATTGCTTGTGTGAATCCTCTTACTTTTTTAATAGCTATAGTGAAATGAGTCCAGGAGAAACTCTTTGTACAAAACCTTTACCGTCCAATACATTTTCTGAAAGTGTAGTATTTTGCAGTCCTGACTATTGTGGCATTGACGTTTCCTTATCAGAATCTGGATTATCATGGAGCCAAGATAGCAAACGTAATGACCTGGACTGTAATGCCTATTTGCCATGGATGGATGGTAGCATTTTAATATCCAGTACCCCGCTGCAGATTAATGTTCCCACAAAAATTGCAGTTGCCAAAAGCCCTCATTCTATGCAGGATGATTTGAAATGCTGTGAAAATATCTCCAATCATTTTAGCAGTTCAAAGTTTGGAGAAAACTATGCGGCAGTAGTCAAATTTAACGAAGACGGGACAAGAGGTCAAAAGAAATGCTCTAAAGAGCTGTTACCTTTCTACCAGACTGATGATAAAGTGAATCAATCTTGTTACATTAACAGTGATTGCATAATATCAAGCCCAAGTGCAAATAGCAGTCTGGCAAATGAAGATGCATGCGACAAATCTGTAGAAAGTAGCGTTATGTTTCATCAGATGCACAGTTGCGACTTGCTAACATCTGCGCTAGATTCTGCGTTAAGCCCCGATATTTTTAAATAATTACAACTACATGTAAATAACGCGGCACATATAAGACGATTCAAAAGGATTGTATATATATATATTCACTGTATACAGTATTAGTGTGTTATTCCCTCATGCAGCAATAAAGTTGTAAATATTTTTTTCGACTAGCTCGAAAAAGTTTTTTAGTTTTTAAAGCAAAATAAAACGCTTTTAAAATTCGTTATTATTATCTAGTGTGAACATTTAATTTATTCACCCAATTTCGAAATTCAAAAAGTTATACTTGGAGAAATTGGAAATAATGTACATGTAGGTATTCTCACACTCTGTATTGAAATAATTTATGAATGAAATCTGGTATTTAATGACGGGCCCCTTGGATTGCTTTTAG
>JAQGAF010000447.1:0-51802 GCA_034687865.1 Kryphioiulus occultus | reverse complement strand
AAGACAAACCAAAAAAATATCTGAAAAAACGTGTAGTCGACCCTACACCTGGTCGTTTTTTTGTTTTTGGCTGACGCCAGTTTGTCCTAGATATCTTCCGTGGGGTCTTTTGGCTTAAAAAAAGTTTTTCAAATGAGATCAACCTGACACCTCTACATTGTATGCATGCCAACATGCATATAGGGCCAGACTGCTAATATTGTATTCATGCTTCCAACGCATTCACTTTCTTCACCTCCTCCCTAAAATGCTGAATATTTTATCCTAAACATAAGATTATTAAATAAGGCGTATCAGCTTTCGTCAAGGTCGTGATGAAAACAGGCCTAACTTTCGTTTTCAGCTTATAAATGCTCCCCTGTGTGACTTGCCTCAAAAGTCTAGTTAGGAATTAATCCAATTTATAGTAATTATAACAGGTTGAAGTTTTTTTATTGTGCCATATAATGTTATTAATTCGGTGTTTTCAAGGTATAATTTTTGGCGAGTTTGGAAATTTAATGATCTTTAAAGTGTCGTTAAGATTGTAGGAATACCACATATCGTATGAGCAATTTTTCGTGAAAAATCTCCTTTTCTATAAACATAATGGCATACCAAAGGCAAGAGACCAATCCAGGTCGTAAAAACTATACTGGTATGATCGCCCACCAGCTTATGGAAGATGAAGATTGTGTTATACATTTTAATATATTCAGGCCTAGACCTACATAAATTTGTTTTCCAAAATTGGTAAATAAATAACGATGCAAATGAAATGGCTGGTGCATCTCAGAATCTGTACGTTATAATCCAGTAGAATTGGTTAAATTTGCAAATTATTAAAATTTTGTAATAAATGTCACACTGTGCACACTTAATTCTGGAATGTCATAGGTTGGTGTTACAGCTGAGTGCAGTTATGGCACCTGTGAGTATGTATGGCTGCACTGTATCCCAACGTTGGTTTTTATGAAAGACAAAAACCTATCGAAGACCTCCAGACCAAAGTTCTTTTGTGCTCTGCCTATTTTTTTACTGATGTAGGTGATGATGTCATACAGAGAAAAAAAATTGGCCATGGTCATGGGAGTATACGACTTGCTGGTCGACCGATATCCATCTTTTTTCATTAGGAGCACATTAAAATTAATGGTGGGAAAAACAGAAATTACGGACCATTTACTTTACTTGCGCAATTTTATTTATTTGTTAATAAAGGGACCAGAAATACGCCTGAAACTATAGAAGGACATTTAACTAACAGAAAACATGAAACTGGCTTGTTCATATAATAATTGAATAAAGCCAAAAGAATCCTTGTAGGATTTCATCCTATGGTGTTGTTTCGATCTACATGCATTTTAGACTGTTAGCTTTCGAAAGTTTTTCAGAAACAAAAATCCCTACATAGTAGGACTGACGTTATTAGTTTTGTTCTCTGGCTAGCCAAAACACATTCCTATATGTAAATTGGCTAATAACATTTACTTCATGGTTGGTACATAGGAGTTATTGGGACCTATTTTTATCAAAAATTCTACAAATATGAAAATTCAAATCTGTTGACTCAAGTTTTCTTTAGAAGTGGACTAGAAGATTTTACTGTTCATTAAAGGATTTGTAACGTGGAACGAATTTTATTTGACTTATTATTTGACTATTATTGAACAGGTGGTAAAATTATGCATTTTTTAATTTATTGAACAGCATTGCGTTGAAACCTTGTTAATCTGCATTTTATAGTGCATCTCCAATGATATATGGAAGTCCTAAAATTGATCCTTTCATTTTACAAATAGTCTGAATAACAATTAATCTATACCACCTCAAGGACCTGTAACATTTTCAAACATGTATAAAGGGCTCTAGAACTGCTAAAACAATAACTTCACGCCTAAACTAAATGATATGAACCCCTCTACACATCAGTATGAATTTTTGATAGCCACCTATACTAAAATGTTAAAGCAGCACCAAATTCAATCATATAATCATTTCAGCTGCACCCTGTATCTGTACCGTATCTGCATTATGGCATGATGCTGATATAAATTTTAACAAATAAATTGTAAGCTTGCCGTATTCAAATATGAAGATCAAAAGATTGGTTTGGACAGGGGCTTCCTTGACATACACTATAATGAAATCAGTTTCAATATGGCAACATTTTGTTTCTATTTCTTTGTGGTGTTAAATAGGAAAGCAAAGCTTGAAATATTTGCTAAATCCTGCTTGAAAATTCCATAGAAAGTCGTTACGTTTGAAAACACCAAATACGATAATTACAACTAAAAGCTTGAAATATTGTTTGGCCTACAATTTTGGCATTTTTCCCCAGCATCGAGAACAGGAAATGTCTACAATGTACAATTTTTCACGCTTTTTAAGCACGGACTACACCTTGAAATGTTTGAAATTCGGTCGTGATTTCTTCCAAGATTACGATATGGTTAGGGTCCTGCATGGTGAATTTGCCTTTCATAGCTGTCAACGCTGGCAAACACCAACGTAATGATACGCTAATTAGCATTATTAGAAACCAATTTTTTCTTCTCGAATTAACATTTCTAGCAGTCGTAATTATGGCGTGATTGCCGTATTAACTTGATTAACCTAGTTCTTTAATTTGCCCAAGAATGCTCCCAGAGTTTAATTATTTGGTACTGAGCGTAAAAACTCACAGGCTTTATTGCAACATTTTAAGTAACGGCATGAACGAGATTATCCTATGGCAAGTGAAAATGGCCTCTAAATCAACAGGATTTGTTGAATCCCTCATCCTTATTGTGGATGGCTGGGAAAAATTAACAATTTCCGAGACGCACCCAGATTATACATCAAACATTGCATGGGAAATCCGATGGTTTGGCCTTGTTGTTGTCCACTTCACGGATCTCAGAGTCAATTAGACATGTATGACGAATGGACTAAACCATTCGGACAGTAACATATAGTCAATGTCATCGACAATACAGCATCACAAAAAATACACCTGTTTGGTAACCAGAAATGTGAATCTTGAATTCTGAAAAGTCATTAGTGTTGCTTCAACGTGCATGTACAAATTCTTACAACTCCCTTATTATTTACAACACTATATAGATTTTCAAAAGTACTGTCAATAGTACTGGGAAAATGAAAGTTGGGAAATGTTAAGAATTTTGGAAGTTGTCAACATCTCTAATCTACGTGTACATGTATATAAGCTTAAATGTTATTGATTTATGCTTCCCAAACGTTTTGCTTATTTATCCCAAAACCGCTTATCAGAATACAATTTCCACTCAATACAGGGAAAATAATCATATTAATATCACCAAAAATGATTTAATCTGATAAACAAGCTTGTGGTTTATTTATTAAAGTGTATCTTGAAACACTGACTGGCCACTTTCTTCAGGGCACTTCTGATTCCACATTTTTATGATAATTTTAATGGGTATTTAGAGTTCTGTCTTTACGCAAAGAAAAACCACTTTTACCCAATTTTGGCCAAATTACCCAGGTTTGGGAATCTGGGCCATAGATTCCTACTACAGATACATACAAGTAATCAGTGTCCTGTTTACTATACATTTACCAATAAGCAGTTTAATTGCAGAATTGCAATTTACATGGTTTTGTCATCTTAATTCATAAAACATAATACAGTTTAACTTTACCAAATTATTGGTAAATATTGCAGTTTAGATGATATGTTTTCACCATGTCACTTCATACACGAATATAAGTTCAACAGGACCACATTATCAACAATGTTTTGTCAATACTGTAATTATGATAATGATTTTGTCCTGCAAATTCATGCACAACATTCAGTTCAACTTTACCAAATCATCAATATGTTTGTTCAATATTGTAGTTGAGATGAAATGTTTTTTGTCCTGTAAATCCATATACCAACCTGCAGTATAACTATACAAAATTAGCAATCATTTTTTTTTCTTTTTTGTCTAATTGAACGCACACAGACATGTATTTATCAGCGGGTATACTTTTAACCTTGCTTCATTCGCAGCTTTTAGCAATTTAAATGTTCAGGCAGTTTGGTTGGTTTATGTAGGTTGACCACTTTTTCCTTTGAAAATAACGAAACGCCCCGTCAATTTTATTACGGATTTTGGATACACACCTATGGTGTCCATGTTTTTTCTTCTTCGTTAGTTGTTGAATCATACCGCAGTTTCGTCCCACACAGAACCAAAAACTCCAGCTTGGCTTTAAAAATCTTGATAAATAGTTGAATGTCTATGCATTAATTCCTTTTTAAAGATACTAATTTATATCGAAATTCCGTTACGCAGCAGGTGTCTTGTGGTTTTTGAGCATTTAGATAAGAGTGCAAAAGTGAAACAGCTTTAATAAATTTTAACGCTTGAAACTGCAATGTCACCGTACTTCGAAATATTATTTATTAGTTAAACAAACTGTAAATTTTTCAGATATGCTGGCCTCAAACATAGTTGAACGATTTGTAAAAAACGTACAGTAGCTACTCAGTGATAAATAGTCAGCCTGGACAGGCTTAATACCTTAAAATAATATTTTTTGAAATAAATACGTGAGTTCAAATATCCATTTGGTCTGATATCGATTTTGGTCACAACTGCCAATATCATGCTAACGATAGCAACTGGCATTTTGATTTAAAAAGCGAATTTAACGCTACATTTATTTCTTAGATTATCAATTCCTGTGAGTGCTAGCTGCAATGCTTAAAATCCAACTAATAACGATATCGCCATCTACCGGAATTTTCACTAAACTTGACCAGCACTCAAAGTTGACCTCACAATTGTCAGTTTATCGGATCGAACTACACATTGCATTTAAACATAAATATTTGTTTTTGTAGTCCGAGTTGAAAGTTATAGAAATTGCTGAGAGATGTGAAACTTTGGGGAAATTTAATATATATCTGTAACATGATTTCTGAAAACTGATTTTTACTTTGAATTTGAGTAGTGGGTAAACAAAATAACAAAATCTGCAAGTATAATTTTAAAATCTAGCAGCAGTTCGATGTTTTTACGTTTGATTTTAAATTATTGTCGTAACCGAACTTCTACAAATTAAATTTACAGATCTTATGGATTTCAAATGTAGACCCTACACGGTCAATGTTACTGTCGTTATTCCGATTTAGACAGTAAGTTATCAGAAAATTCGGATAACCATGGGTAATGAGAATGGAGCATCAGTCTATCAGTACAGCCAGTACTGCACACATTACACGATCAGTACTGACGTCCGTATTTGTTAAAACTTACAGTAATAATGCTTGTGTGTGGGTCCCCATAATAATTACATATAGTAATTCATTAACAAATAACAAGCGACATGGGAATTATGCATCTTCCAAGATCGAGGATAGTTTGTTTTTGTAGTCCGAATTTTAAAAAATATGGTAAATGCTTATTGATTTTGTTTCTTTTGAATTTGAATATTGGGTAAAAATGGCGCGTGTATTTGAATTCTGTTTAATATCAACAGCGCTTCAACTAATAGACGTTTGTGTATTCGAGGCTATTATGCGTAGAATGCCTATTGCGCAAGCAATGGAAAAAAAATGGCGGAGGCATGACAAAGGTGGGCTTGTTCCTATTGAACTTATTATTTCTATTTTTCTGAGCTGTATTAATAACCACTCGATTTGTGAACATCAATTTGCCTTCTTGTTCAAAGGATGCTGAGATTTGACCTGCGAAAAGTCAGAAATTTGGAGAAACCACGAAAGTGATTGCATGATGACAAACATGTACGTGTAGCCTAGTTGGAAATGGCCATACGGAACCTGTGAGCATTAGGTATAAATGTTTTGTTTTTCTGTGCTTGTCATTCGTTTCTAATCTTTGTGTCATGTTGATAGAAAATTAACCAATGTGTACATGTATAAGGTCTCGAAAACAATGTTATGCCTGTCTGTTATAACAAGTTGAAAATGAATAATGTGTGGGAGGCGATTATAGGCGGATTTCTAGTTGCGCAATATCCGAAAGGTTTACTGTGTTTGCTTAATTCTACAGTATGTACAGTACCTCATTTTCTAGATCAGATACAGTATGTCATTGAGACACTTTCTGAAAGTCTGGCTTCCGAATTAAGGTGTATGAAATGTGCCTGGGATACCATTTCCCGGGCATTGGTCTGGTTTTGAAGTATATGTCGGCTGCAGCTTGAAAAAATGCCACTGTTGTGCCCGAAAAAGTAAAATATTTGTTGTGCCACTATTTGAAGCTAGGTTTGGGGAATCTGATCTGCTGAGGGCCCTGAAAAGTTTCCAGAGTTTAACTCTGCATTAATTTCTATATATAACCCCCATATGCTTGGCACCTGTTGAGGCATACTTGGAATGGGAAACACGTAAAACAAGATTTATATAGGGATACATGCTAGTGGTAGGTAGATTCGTGATTATTTGGTTGTATACTTGTGATATAAGCTAGCTATGAGTATGTGATACAATCAAATGTGCAAGTTTTAATAATTATTTTAACAAATATCCTCTAAATCTATTTTTATACAATTCAAAAATTGCCAATTTCCAGTAGAAGGCAGTATTAAGTCATGTGAAATGATCTCTAGCCTCAGAAAAAACATCACATTTATGAGCTCCATTGTATCAGTGGGATTAGCTGGTGAGTACGCTAAATTCTGAAGCTGGGGTGCAATCTGTTACTGCTGAAGTATCCAAGCAATTTGCACAATTTGGGGGTTTGGCATATCTAAGTATGCAATACCAATCTTTGTCCTTGTAAACAGCAGTTGCAAAATTGGCATTTGAATTAGTTTCATGTAATCAGGTAAATCTAAATCAATTTGCCATGAATGCCACTTGTGAAGAGAATTGAGGTTGTACTTGAAATATCAAGTTGATAATCTGAATTAAGAGTGATTGCATGCCTGATTTCCAGGTAATGAAATGCCAAACAAACAATTTCACATTACTCACAATTTGTTTGATGATAAAATAGTGAGAACATTGTTCAAAACATGTTTCATCCATCATTTATCAGTCATTTTCACAAGGAAGTTGCAAACACTGTTGGCAATGCCAATTTCACGTTTGCTCGCAATTTATTTGATGATGAAATTAGTGAGCACGTTCTTTATTCGTTCAACGCATTGTCATACTTTACCAAAGTCTGTCAACAAGGAAGTTGCAAACACTATATAGTATCTGTAGTTCGATTGTAATTCGATTATGAGTCCACACAACGACACACATAAGATGGATTTGCTGTCAAATGCATGAAAATGTATTGGTTCCACATCGTCTAACAGTCTATGTGATTTCAGACTACGTCTGCATTTTCTTCCCAAATAAGGAACAGGCTATTACAAGCTGCTTGATGGTTAGTAAACATTTGCATTTATGAAAATGGAATTTTAATAAGGCAGTTAGTTTA
This sequence comes from Kryphioiulus occultus, assembly GCA_034687865.1. Classification (NCBI taxonomy): domain Eukaryota; kingdom Metazoa; phylum Arthropoda; class Diplopoda; order Julida; family Julidae; genus Kryphioiulus; species Kryphioiulus occultus. Next base: position 44,411 of record JAQGAF010000447.1, on the reverse strand, counting down.
GTACTATTAGCTTGCCTTACTGCTTCTGTAGGGGCAGTAGTAGGTTGCCCTGGGAGGTTTGCAAAATAGAAGTGTGAAAATCTGTTCATTTGCTCCTTTCTAGATTTCACCAAAATTGCCAATCAACCAACTCTAAACCAGTCTGTGACAATTAATTCATTCTTTTTCTTGGTTGCACCGTTAGTGCATATTTTGATCCCAGACTAAATTCCAAACAAAAGATGGATCTTAGCGGCATATTCAGAATAGATACAAAAATGCAATTGTTGTTGTTTGCTTTTCAAACAAAATCAATTAAACAGTTATTAGTGAGGTATATGCATTCTGGCACTCTTGTTGAAAGTGGTCTTTGCAAGGAGCTGAAAGATTTCCTCGAGCAAAGCAGTAAATCTGAATCATTAAAACATCTCAATATAGGAGACCCTGTCTGTATGGAAGCTCTCACTAATTTCGCTGTTAATACCATATGCAAAAAGGATGGCATTTTTTATTTGCTTGCACATACCATTCCTCTGGTTAACAGATTAAAATTTCTTCAAAAAAAGATAACCAAAGGCAACACTGAGAAGTATATTGAAAATATTAAATGTGCTGGGAATGAAATTGACATAACATTGACGTACAGTGCTATAACAACTTGCCTGAAATTGAGCAGTAGCGAAAGAGTATTGTTAAAGTTTACATTTGATAGCAACTCAATCAATGTGTCAGAAATGATTGAACCAGACATGAACTTTGCTTCAATTTTCTTGATTGCTGTGATTTGTGGTTCATTATCTATCTTGGACACTTTATGGGACCATGAAGCTAATACCGAGCAAACCAAATTGTTTCTTACCAACCTTAATAACGAACTAACGGCTTTGCACCTTGCCATTTTGACTGGAAATATGAGAGTTGTTTCCTGGCTTCTCCAAAAAGACTTCTTGATGGAAGCTGTGAACGAAAATGGGGACACGGGGCTACATCTTGCTGCTTCAGCAGGACACAAGGACATTGCGGAAAGTCTAATAAGATGTGGAAACTGTTGTGATGCACGTAATGCCAACAAACAAACGCCTTTGCACAAAGCTGCTGGTGGCGGTCGTGGAGAAATTGTGGATATACTCGTGAAAAACAATGCAACTGTTGAGGCACAGAATGCTTCTGGTAATACTCCACTTATCGCAGCGGCTGAAAATGGGCATCTGCACATTGTCGAACAGCTGTTAAACTATGGTGCTGTTATTTATGCTACGAATTTTAAGAAAAATTCCTGCCTTCATAGAGCTGCATTCCATGGCCATAGTGAAATAGTGGATCTGATTTTGTCGAAAGGAGCTGACATCGTTGATGTCCAAAGTGACATCGGGAAAACTGCATTGCACATTGCTTCTGAAAGAGGACATTTGCAAGTAGTCAAATTGTTGCTCGGAAATAATGCCAGCATTAATTCACGTAACAACTTTGGGCAAACGCCCTTGCATGAAGCAGCGAGGAATGGGCACACAGATGTTTCTGAATTTCTCTTAAAATGTGGGGCCAGTGGCGAAATAGTCGACTTGAAAAATAGGACGGCGTTGCATGAAGCGGCATGGAATGGCCATATGCCTATCGTGAGTTTACTTTTGCCTTGTTCAGATGTTAATGCATTGGACAAAAACAATAACACAGCTTTGCGTTTGGCAGAAAAATTTGAGAAGTTTGATGTTGTCGAACTGCTGAAAAAAGTGGGTGGTAAATGAACGGATGAGTCTTACCATATTTATTTGAAACACCTCCCTGTTTATCACAGCAAAACAGGTGATCATTCCTAAAGTTTGGTAACTTGTCGTATTGTTATTCAGCCAAGTTAAATAGCGTTCGAAAGTTATGAATGTAATGCGGAATATTTTATGTGCTTTGTTTATCCAGTGAACTGAGTGAAGGATTTAACGTAATTATTTCTAGTAATGCATTTTAAATAAAATATGTAATCTGTATCATTTAAGCCTAGAAATATTTACGGAATGCTAAAAAGCATTGCATAGGTCTACCACAATTTGTTTATATTTGAAGACATCAACAATTTTTTGATTTCAAAAAATTGCAATAATAAAATGTGTGAAACTTCCTGTGAAAGATTTATTACGTTAATGATGTACACCTTAGATTTTTAAAATTCATTGGGTGCTAACTGATTTGCTTCTGAAAAAGTTGCAGAAAAGCAGACCTACTGGTGGGTTATGCAAAACTTGTAGTTGGTAGCACTAAGTAGAGTAGTGGCCTACAATAGGATACCGCTTACATTTAAAGTTAGGATGCTTTTCTTTTAGCGAAGTAAAATTAATTGTGACAATTATACACTTTGTTATTTAGAGCCAAGAAGTGAAGTCCAATGGAAACATTTTGCCAAAACTAACCCTGAATAATGGAGAGCCTGAAAAACATTTCCCGCTTTCAAGTACTGAACTTGATATTCAAGAGAAAGGATTTTCATAGTTATTTGTTTTGGTACTTGAACAATGGTATTCTCAATAAGGACAAGTATCGAACGTGTATTGGAGAGGTTATTCGGGATATTGAAAGATTCCGAAAATGCACGGAGTTCACGTGCCATGGTACCACAGTGGAGAAGGATCTTGCCGACGAAGTACTGCGAGTAGTAACATCACCCAACAGTATTTTTACGATGATTATAAAATTCCAGAAGGTTACACGTCGAATATCCAAAGAATCTCTGTTAAAGTATTTGCAATGCATTGTCCTTAAGAAGTATTTCGATGAAAATGGATGCCATAGAATCAGTCTTGATGATTCTGAGACAATCCGGCGCATTGTATGCTGCGATAGCTTAACCAACACACAAAAGTTTCCCTTTTATTGCATGTTGGACAATCTTACTCTCAAGTTTGTGTATTGTTACAGGAAAACGCATCTCACCTTTGCACAGAAATTTCAGTGTGCCGCCATTTGCAATGCTTGGTTTGTTGTCGGCCGTTTATGGGATACGGCTTATGATGATGACAGAAGGACTATAGTGCATGTAGCCGATGAAACTACTGACACACGTTGTAGGATAATATTGCCTCTGTTGTAAACGTGGGTGACATTCTGAGGTGGTTTCTGGATAGAGAAGTTTCTGTCAATTGTCGGGAACCGCAACAAATTTAATTCACTTTTACATACTTGTATTGTGGCACGAGAGGGGAATTTGGGAGTTATGGAGATGTTCATTGATAAGGGTGCAAATACCAACGTTTTAAATTCCTCTGGAAAAAGGAACAAACGTTAATGTTATGAATAATCGAAACTTGAACCCATTACACATAGCCGAAATATAGAAAGATGCTGTTAAGCAGCCTCACGACCATATCACTATGACACCTTTGGAAAAAGCTCGTTTTAGTTGCAGCAATTTTGTTATTGAAAGTTTGATAGGAAAATTTCGCACTCAGCGAACAACAGAGCTGCATGTTGCAGCAATCAAAGGATACTTCAGAAGTGCTTTAGTACTGTTGAAATGCTAAGCTGAACCAAACACAATTGATGACATGGGGAAAACTCCTCTGCATTATTCGGACAGACATGGGTTCTACTCTATAACGGAATAATTAAATTGTAATGCTTATGCTTCCGCATATTATAAGAGCTGCAAGACTGCCATGCACGAAGCTTGTACTGGCCACCAAGAAATCGTTGAATTGCTTATAAACGCGCAAATTGACACTGTTAAACTTAAATTTTCGAAATAAAAAGGGTTGACCCCACTTCATTATGTTTCCAAAAACAGACGCAAATATTTAGTTGATTATCTCCTCAATTGCGGAGGATACTGTATTATTCCAATGAGCCTTTCAGGTCTACGTTACACGAAGCTGTCGCGAATGGTCACGAGGACATTCATGTTGAATTAATTTTAAAAAAGCATCCTAACCAAGCTCATATAATTGACATGCTGGATCACAAAGGAGCCGCTGCCTTGCAGTTAACTATTAATCGTAATCACTTTGGCATCGGGAACTTGCTTCGAAGTTATAGCGGAACCATTCCTGCTGGCAGAAAAGCTCAGCAAGATTTCTGGAAAGAAAGAGCCAGGGAAGTGAAATGTAATCAGGGTGTGAATGCTAAAATATCTCAGTTTGAGTGGGATCATCAATGGGAAATCAACTGGAAAAAGATATCAACACTAACAATGAATTTGGTGAAACCCAATTGCACTTCGCAGTGAGAATGTTAGATGTGGATGCTGTGAAATCAATTTTAAAAAAGAAATGCTTAAAGGTCAACCTTAAAGACTCCAAACAGGCAGCGGCTCTGCATTTAGTTATTAAAAACAATTGCCCCGAAATAGTTGATTTGCTGATTAAATTCAAAAACGTTGACTTGAACCCTACAGATGAAGTTGGTATTACTCCATTACATTGCGCTGTTTTGAAACAAAATTTGATAACGCTTTGCGTTTTCTTTCGTGGTGATGTCATTAAGAAAGTTAAAATTAACCCGAGAAATAAATCGACTGAAACTTCTCTTCATTTAGCTGCTAAAAGTGGAAATATCGAGATCTTGCGCTTGCTTTCAAAAAGAAAGGTTCATTTTGATGCCGAAAGTTCTTTGGGACAAACGGCATTGCAAACAGCTGTCGAAAATGGACATTTGGAAATAGTTCAGTGCCTGATTGAAAATTGGGATAATGCTGATATATGCAACAAGAACGGGGAAACAATTTTACAATTGATCATCAAAAACAAAAGAGAAGAATTAACCAAGTGGATTTTAAAAAATATCCCGAACAAGTGAATTCCCAAAACAGAAACGGTAATTCCGGCTTGTATTTTGCGGTAATGTCAAAAAATATGGCCATTCTCAAGGCTGGGTTGCAGAGCCGTGAGGTAATGGTAAATATCAGAAATAGCAGACATGAAACTCTGCTGCTTCTTTTAGCGAAACATTGGGCAAAAATGCATGAAAATATTATAAAATGCCTGCAGGTGCACCCTGACATTGACGTGCATTCAAAGTTACCTAATGGCAGAAACACTCTGCATTTATTTTCTGGGAAGGCAGATGCAAATGGCAATTTCATGCATTTCAACGAATGTGCACGTCTTGCTTCTAAATGTGCAGTTAAATACGGCATTATTAAAACTAAATTGATTTCAGGTGAGTTGGCCAACGTGCCGAACAATGATGGCAATTCAACACTGCACTTGTCTGCTTTAACTGAAAATGTGGAGTTGCTTAAGTTTCTTCTTGATTGTAACGGCACAGGTATCAATTTACAGAATAATGCTGGTAAAACAGCATTACATTTGTCATGTTGTAAGGGCTACTTCTACTTCGTTGAAATTATTTTAAAACATGAGAATTTCAAAATTGTCGAGGAAATGAAAGATTATCCATTGACTCCATTAGCCTTAGCCCTTAATGGAAAACTTTGGGAAATTGTAAGTTTGTTACTGTTGAAGGATGCTAAGGTTAACATTGAGATCGATAGTTGTGGACGGAGTCCTCTGCATTTCTTGACTGTGGAAAATAATTCCAGTTTGGTTGAAGTTTTACTGGAACGTTGTGATCTTCTTGAAAATGATATGAAATGGTTAAATATCGATGCTGTTTGATGGTACCGCTTTAGATTGTTAGAAATTTTCACTATCTTGGTATTGAACGCTGAATTACCAGTATTATGGATGGAAAAAATGCCTGCAAGCAATTGCCATTGTGCTTATAAAAAGCATACATTTGCTATTTACTGTATGTTATCCAAATTATTCAAAAATTGTTATACATTTACCAATTTCGTAATTGAAGAAGTTGCATTATCTCTCTTTTATTCATTATGATCATAGTAAATTTTGTTAATTTTTCATGTTCAATCTATTCCATTGTATTCTGTTGTTTCATGTATTCTGGATGATTGAATCATGTACGTGCCCATACGTCCATTTAACAAAACATTTGTAAAAAAATTATTATAGAGATACGTTTGGAGAAGATGTAGTATTTTGAAATAAATACACCGCTACTAATTGGTGCACTGTACATTTCAGTGTTCATATTCCTACAAAATAGCCATTTTGAGATAACTCATATGCAAGGCAGTTGACGTGTTTTTTGACCACATAATCTTTTTTTTTCTTACTCCCGATTTAGGTATTTGGTGTAAATGCGTGTAAATTGGGGATCATATTAATTTAGATTTCCCTGACATTCCTGTTATGACATGACATAGTAAATATCTTTTATGATAAAAACGAAGTTTTTGACGTGTTGTGCACAACTTAATTGTTGATGGTGCTAAGTATTAACTTAGAATAAGACTTGCATTTATAACTTATAGCGTTGAAGTAGTGTGTGATATTGCTTTTAGTTCGTAGAACATGAACTAACACTAGTGTTGCTAGTAAAGTAGACTTTTTAACAATTATGCACTTTATTATATTATCTAGAACCAACAAGTGAAGCCAAAGACTAGCTGAATAATGGAGCGCTTGGAAAACATTTCACGATTTCAATTTCTGAACGTGATATTCAAGAGAAAGGATTTTCAAAGTTACTTGATCTGGTACATGTACAATGGTATTCTCAATAAGGCAAAGTATCGAACGCGTTTTGGCGAAGTTATTCGAGATATTGAAAGGTTTCGAATATGCACGGAGTTCATGTGTCACGGTACAATATTGGAGAAGGAAATTGCCGATGAAGTTCTGCGAGCAGTAACATCACCTGACAGTATTTTTACGATGCTTATCAAATTACAGAAGGCTACACGTCGAATTTCCAAAAAATCTCTATTGAAGTATCTGCAATGCATTGTCCTTAAGAAGTATTTCGATGAAAATGGCTGCCATAGAATCAGTCTTGATGATTCTGAGACATCCCGGCGCATTGTTTGCTGCAGCAGCTTAAACAACGAACAAAAGTTTCCCTTTTATTGCATGTTGCAGAATCTTGCTCACAACGTTGTGTATTGTTACAGTATTACGGATTTAACGTTTACACACAGATTTCAGATAGCCTCCATTTGCAATGCTGGGTTTGTTGTCAACCATTTATGGAATAGGGCTAGTGAGGATGACAGGAGGACATTACTAAACGAATCCAAGGAAACTATTGCCTTACAGTTAGCCTCTGTTATAGGCGTGGGTGACATTCTGAGGTGGTTTGTGGAGAGAGAAGTTCCTGTCAATTGCAGTGAACCCAAAAAACATAATTCACTTTTGCATTTTGCGGCACGGGCAGGAAATGTGGAAGTTATGGATATGTTAATTGGTAAAGGTGCAAATACCAACGCTTTAAATTCCTCTGGAGAAACTCCCATCCATGCTGCCGCTGCAGGAGGATGCATTGATGCCGTTGAGCTTCTCCTGAATAACGATGCAGTGTTTGAGCCGCAATGTAAAGGTGGCAATACCCCTCTGCATATTGCTGTAGATAAAGGGAATGTTAAACTAGTTTGTTTTCTTTTAGAAAACGAAGCAAACGTTAATGCTAAAAATAAGCAAAACTCTTCCCCGTTACACATAGCCGCAATAAGAGGAAATGTGGCTATCGTCAATTTACTCATTGCAAAAGATGCTGATAAATATGCGCTTGACAGTTTCAAAGAGACACCTTTACAAAAAGCCTGTTTTAAGGACCGCAGTTGTGTTATTGAAGTTTTGTTAGAAGTTTGGGATCCTGAGCTCGACCCACACGAGATTCCAAATCGCACAACCGAGCTACATATTGCTGCAACCAGAGGTTACTTCAAAAGTGCTTCCGTACTGTTGCAACATAATGCTGATCCTAACGCAAAAGATACCAAGGGGAAAACACCTCTGCATTATGCAGCTAGATATGGATTCTACGCTGTAGCTGCATTGTTATTAAATAATAATGCTAACGTTTTCTCAGAAGATGGCACTCGGAAGATTCCCATTCATGAGGCTTGTGCTAAAGGCCACCAAGCAATCGTTAAGTTGCTTCTGAGCACTCAAAGTAACACCTCACAACTTATCAATTTTCGAGATAACAAGGGTTTGACCCCCCTCCATCATGCCTGCAGATTTGGACAAAAATGCTTAGTTGAATATCTCCTCAATTGCAGTGGGATTCTGTATTCTTGCGATGAGCATAAAAGAACTATCTTACATGAAGCTGCCTGGAATGGCCACGAGGAAATTGTTAAATTGATTTTGGAAAAGCATCCGAACAAAGTTGATATAATTGACAGGCTGGATTATAAAGGAGCCACTGCCGTGCAGTTGGCTATTAATTTTAACCACTCAAGCATCATTAACCTGCTTGCAAGTCATGGCGCAACCATTTCTGCCATGAGAAAAACTCTGCAAGATTCCAGGCATGAACGATCCGTTGCCGGGAAAACGAAATGTAGGCCTAATCTGGATATCAATGTTAAAAGTTCTCGGAGTGATCAATGTGATTCCATGGAAGTAAAAGAGAAAATTGATATCAATGCTAAAAATGAATCGGGTGAATCCCAATTGCACGTAGCGGTGATAAAGCGAGATGTGAAGGCTGTGAAATCAATTTTAAAAAAGAAAGGTCTAAAGGTCAACCTTAAAGATAACAAAATGGCAACTGCTCTGCATTTGGCTGTTAAAATCAACTGCCCCGAAATAGTTGATTTGCTGATGACATTCAAAAACGTTGATCTGAACGCCATAGATAAAGCTGGTAACACTCCGTTGCATTGCGCTGTTTTGGGACATGATGTCGCGACGCTTTTCCTGCTTTTTCGTGGTGATGTGATTAAGAAAGTTAAAATTAACCCGAGAAATAATGATAAAGAAACACCTCTTCATTTAGCTGCTAAGAGTGGAAACGTCGAGATCTTGCGTAAACTTTTAAAAAGAAGCGTTGATTTTGATGCCGAAAGTTCCACGGGCCAAACAGCATTGCAAATGGCTGTCGAACTTGGACATTTGGAAATAGTTCAGTGCCTGATTGAAAATTGGGATAATGCTGATATATGCAACAAGAATGGAGAAACTATTTTGCATTTGGCCATCAGAAAGAAAAAAGAAGAATTAACCATGTGGATTTTAGAAAATTATCCAGAACAAGTGAATTCACAAAACTTTAACGGGAACTCTGGTTTGCATTTTGCGGTAATGTCAAAAAATCTGGCCATTCTCCGGGCTGTGTTGGGGACCCAAGGGGTAAATTTAAAGTTGAGAAATAGCAGTCAGGAAACTCCACTGCATCTTTTAGCGAAACATTGGACAAAAATGCATGAAGATATCATTAAATGCCTGCTGGAGCACCCCGGCATTGACGTGCATGCAACATTACCTAATGGCAGAAACACTCTGCATTTATTTTCTGGGAAGGCAGATGCAAATGGCGATTTCATGAATTTCAACGAATCTGTACGTCTTGCTTCTAAGTATGCAGTTAAATACGGCATTATTAAAACTAAATTGATTTCAAGTGAGGTGGCCAACGTGCCGGACAATGATGGCAATACAACACTGCACTTGTCGGCTTTAACTGGAAATGTGGAGTTGCTAAAGTTTCTTCTTGATTGTAACGGCATTGGTATCAATTTACATAATAATGCTGGTGAAACAGCATTACATTTGGCGTGTCGTGAGGGCTACTTTGAATTCGTTGAAATGATTTTAAAACACGAGAATATCAAAATTGACGAGGAGATGAAAGATCATCCATGGACGCCCTTGGCCTTGGCCCTTAATGGAAAACATTGGGAAATTGTACGTTTGTTACTGTTGAAGGGTGCTAAGGTTAACATTGAGATCGATAGTTGTGGACGGAGTCCTCTGCATTTCCTGACTTCGGAAAATAACTCCAGTTTGGTTGAAGTTTTACTGGAACGTTGCGATCTTTCTGGAAATGATGATGTCAAGTGGTTAAATATCTGTGCTGTTGATGGTTCTGGTCATACCGCTTTAGATTATGCTAGGGATTTTCAGTATTTTGGTATTGAACGCTTAATTATCGGTAAAATGAATGGGAATTAAGGCCTATAAGCTATTACCAATGGCTTCCAAGTTTTAGGGCGAAAGTTTTACTATTGTTTACTGTATGTATAACTAACAGTTTTATACATGTTTTATATATTTTACATCTACTGTTTTGCTACAAATATTTTAAGAAATTATATGCTAACGAGGATGTTTGATAATTCTTATATCGCTTAAGTTTGTTATTGTGATACTCTGCGCGTGTATACATGTATTCACGCGTGCATGTCCTTTGTTGCCAAACGACAGGATCACCTTTGCTTATACAGTATGATGCGACAAATGCAGCTCAACTCACATGTACACATGCCGGTAATTCGCATTGGTTAATGTGATAACCCAAATGCTTTATTTTTAAGATGAATGAAATTAGTCCTTGAACATGCCAAATGATATTTGTCCAATGAACTTGCCAACACAGTGTATTGCCAAATGAAGTGTGTCCAAAATAACGTTTTATGTAAAATACACACCAACGTTAACGTTACCTTATAGCTTACTTTAAGATTTGCTGATTTCTAATGAAATGTCAACCTTTTACTGTGGCATTCCTTAGTGTATCAAACAGCATAAAATTGCTACTTACTGTTATTTTCTTCAATTTCTTCCATTTTATGCATACGATAAACGTGTATATCTGTTGTTGTTGCTAGTTTGTCTAATATGTACAACGACTTTTCATACGCTCGTATACTATATATAGTCTTTGAATAACTATATTGAGAAGACTAAGCTTTACTCTTACTTGAAAATTAAAGCCTTGATTGCTTCTTAAACTATGCAAATATGGGGGTCGAGGTATTAAACTAGCGTGTTGATCATATTTCTTATGATCTCTATATTTTGCGTGAATGTCCAGGGTTGCAGAAATGACAAACAACAAAAACACAAATTGTGATACAAATTATTTCTAATTTTTCTGTATACATGTATTTATAAATTTCGTAATTGAAGAAAATGCATTAGCACTATTTTTCATGGGCTTAGAACATGTTATTTGTATTCATTTTTCATGTACAATCTTTTCAGTTGTATAACGTTTAATATTGTTGGTATTCTGTTGTTTTGTTTTCGAGGTTCCTAACATTTAATAAAACATTTATCACACCCATTGTCGATCTTTCTACTGTAATATCGTAGCAATTTTAACTACATATGCTCCTCTTAGCGTAGATAAATCGGTAAAGTAGGGAGGACATTGCAATGATATTTGCTATGTTGATATGGATAGGGGTCTTATTGGTTAGCTGGATTCGTTTGGAGAAGATATGCTATTTTGAATAAATACGCTGCAGCACATAAGATAAGGAACAATTTACCAAATCGCCAATTGAGGATGATGTTGCAGGTGTTGCTTCTCTACCCAACAGGTATATTTGTGTACCGGGGGAAACCACGTCCAAAATTGTCATGGTTATTATCGAAATAGCAATATTTGTTTATTAGAAATGCGGTGTAATCAATTTTCCAAGGTATTGATACACTGTACATTTGAACATTTCAGTGTTCACATGCAAATTTCACGTTTACTTCTCCAGTAAAATCGCCATTTTGAGAAACGTCCTTTGCAAGGTAGTTGACATTGTTAATTTTACTGAAACTTGTAGTCGTGTACTGGAAGTTAAACAGTCTTTTTGAAGCACAGTGCATTCCTAAAATAGCACATTATACTTTTTTGTTATGAAATACTTTGTTCTCTTATGCAGTTCAGCGAAATATCATTTGCAACATGAAAAGTTTGGAAGATCTCTCTTTGACAACTGCGGCATTCATACCATTCATGGTAAACAAAGACGTTGGTCGTTTCTTGGGATATTGCATGAAAGCTGGCAGGGTGGACCTTAACAAATACGCGCAATTTAAGGACACGTTCCGCCAATCGATCAAGCAAATCGACAAAAAATGGACTTGGACAAGATGGCGAGTCTGTACAGAAAGTGAAATAGAAAGTGCCCTTATGGAGAAGGCGTGGGAGTTCCTGACTTCGACAGATTGGTTGCTCTCCCATCTGATATACGTTATTGCAGTTTGGAATGTGTTTGCAAACCATGGAAAAAGCAACAGGTCTCGTATTTCTGTGGATAATATCCTGCGGCACATTAACCTCATCAATACTGCTGATATTTGTAAATCATGTAGAAGGATTTTGCAAGTGAAATCAACCTCCCTTCAAAAGAGCAACTCTTGCACACCATTAGAGCAGGTTATGTTTGCATGTATTTTAATTAACAACATGCCAAACAACAGCAGAGATGACAAGCTGCTGATGATTACGCAATATATTGTCCCAGCAAAACTAAATTCGTCTGAAAAATTTGCCATGGCTGCGATTTGCAAATCACTGTTTGTGTTGGATTGGTTTTGGGAGCACGATGGTGCCAACAAGTTAAGAGGATTGATTGATGAGTTGGCTCTGTACCTGATCCCAAATTTGGGCTCTGAAGACATGGACTTGGTGCAGTGGCTGTGTGACAAAGTTGCAAATGTCAAGCACAGCTACGAAGGTGGCACCACTTTGATGCATGTGGCGGTTAAAGTGGGAAATCGTGGGTTATTTGAGCAGCTATATAACAAAGGAGCTGTTGTCAATGCTGTTAACAACTATGGTAAAACCCCATTACACAAAGCAGCTGAAGTAGGCAATGTCGATATCGTTTATTTCCTTTTGGATCAGGGTGCTGATATTGACGTTCAAAATAGGACTGGTTCCACAGTCTTGCACAAGGCTGCAGAAAACGACCAGGCCGAAGTGATAGAAATACTGTTGGACCGAGGAGCCAGCATCGAAAGTGTGAATTTGGATGGGGATACACCATTGCAAGTAGCTGCTAAAATGGGAAAAACAAAAGCAATTGATGTGCTGCTGAAGAGGGGTGCTAAAATGGAAGTTGAAAACTATGCCGGAAACACACCGTTAATGACTGCCATTCAATTTTACCAAGTTAATGCATTTGAGATGCTTTTGGACCGAGGTGCCAAAATCAAAGTGGGTTGCAACATTGCTCAAATTGCTATTGAGGCTTGCAAGCACAATCCAGACTTGATTCTTCCTCTGATAGATAGGAAAGTCTGTGATGCCAGCACTGAAAATGACAAAGGTGAGACGTTCTTGCATGATGTTGCCAAGAAGGGAAATGCAGTTTTAATCCAAAAGCTCATCGACAGGGTTGCAGCAGCTAACAAGCCGAGTGACACTGGTGAGACACCCCTGCATTTTGCATGTCGGTATGGTCATTTAGAAGGTGCAAAATGCTTGAAAAGTGCTGGTGCCAATGCGGCCTCAACAAACTCCAAGGGGAGAACTGCCCTGCACGAAGCAGCTTGGAATAATCGCCATGAAATTGTTGAATTTCTTCTCCCTAGTCTGTCTGAGCAGTGCATCAATGCCCAGGACTATAACGGAAAAACTGCGTTACATTTTGCTGCTGAATTGAATACATGTCAGGGCAAACTCATCGTATGTGAATTGATTAGGAAAGGGGCTGATGTCGACATCAAAAGCAATGCAGGAGAAACTGCGGTACACCTGGCTGCAAACAATGATATCCCTGAAATACTTGATGCATTCTTGGAGGAAATGTAGCATGGCAGGGTTCTCATGGAACTTGAGAATTCTGGGAAAATAAGGTAATTTATAACAGACTGGGAAACCGGGGAAAGTCGGAGGAATTTTTAATTTTTTTTGAAAAAGTCAGGGAATATCCTAACTTAAAATTTTAACCCAGAAAGTTTTGCAAATATCCAGCATGGCGTGTAGGCCTACCATGGTTTTTAGGTGATGTTGTCCTTTTCCCAATGAAAGAAAACCCCAATGTTCGGCTGATTGGTAACTTTTATTTGTCTTCATTGCAGGCTTTCCACTTTCTGGGAAGTCAGGGAATTCGCGAAAATTTGTGAAATTGTCAGGGAATTGAAAAAGTGTATGGGAATGTTAGGGAAATTGAGATACATGTAGCTTGCAACACCCAATTGGGATATAATCCATTATTTTTCTGATATTTAAAAAATCTCATCTAAAATTTCATGCAAGTGACTGAAAGGAGGTCTGGGAATTTTAGGGAAATCGACTTCAGAATTTCAATGGGAACCCTGCATTGTGACAATATCGAAATTTGCCAAATTAATTAAGTTAAATTCCGAGCACCTCAGTGCTCCTAATTAAGAATCCAAATAAAAAGTGCACCCCTAGATACTTTGATGTTGTGTGAATTCCGTTATTAAACAAATTTAATAATTATCGCCCTAGTCAATGGCCTTATTGATTAAAAAGTATGTATGTTAAAGGGCAGGTTGATTATAAATTGTATTGGTGGATATGAAAACTAAAGGTGAGGGAAAATAACAATTTTAACCCTAGGACAAACTTGTGAATGTCAGGGGATTTTGCTACTAAAACTGGGGGGAATCCTGGCATGGTGAAAATGTTGGAATGGTGAATGCCTCTTGTAATAAATCTTCAAAATTCGTCACATTCTGAAATGCATGGGAAAATGTCGCAGTCATCCCCAAAATGTTGTGATTCAAATAACCAAGGCTCCAACCAGCACTACTTTGTATTTATTACAGAAACAAATTTCTGCCATAACAACTACAGTATGAAAGGAAACGTCATTTTCGTAACAGAAAATGACGTTGCATTTCACTAATTTTTATTGCATTTTATAATTGAGTTTGTCAAGCATTGGGAACATTATGCCCTTGCAATGACTCTCTTAGGGCAAAATATTTCCCTACTAGGTATTGCATATTATTCGGGGATTGGGAAATAGTTTTAACTGCTATCTTAATAAGACGTGGACCAATTTTTCAAGTTCGTATTTGGCCTAGTTTGCAAACACGAGTGTATTTTATAGGTGTTCGAATGAATATTCATTAATTAAATGCAGCCTTTTGTGGGTGTGCAGTTGTGGGTGGTTTATATGTGTAACACCATTTGCAAAACCATTTCCAACCGGAATGGTATGCAGTTCTCTCACCTGTTTGCTATGACTGTGTCATGTGTCAGATTTCAGCAATTTTGTAATACGAGTAAAGCGAGAATTGTGACATTGTTATTATTGCAGCGTGAGCGAAACGAAAGTAGGTTGATATTGAAAGTTTTATCATTTTTTACATATCCGAAGGGGCTTAACGTATTATGAAATCATTTCAGAAAAAAATCCCGCTATGAGATTTAATCTGCAGTATTCTTTTAAATGAAAAAACTGGCTATAATGTATTAAAAAACTTGATGTAATTAAAGCCTAATGCGTTTAAAAAACCTGATGTAATTAAACTTATTGAACTAAGTTTTTTTTTCGCATTTTTCGCTAATTGATTGTTACTTTACAAGTCTTACGGTTCACTTTTGATTTCCTTTCTTCTTTCTGGTTGGGGTCATGCAAGAATTCTGCCAGTTTCTTATTCGTCTGGTGTTATCACTTTTGTCATTTTACTTCGCAACTGATAGTTAAACTGTCAGGTTGCAACTGTCCTGTCATATATGCAAGGATTACCAGACCTAGTTATTTTTTGCATCATGAGTTTTATTGACTTATACATACATATTAAGGTACACCTGGTACTTATTCCAGGCCTTCAATTTTGACACAACACTTTCGACACTAAAAATACATTCATATATTTCGTCTTATTTCATCAGCGTGCAAACAAACTGAGAAAAAAAACCATTGACAGTGGGAGTTTTGACGGTTCTTTGATATGTGTACATAATTAGAGCAATTTTCCCCCACCTATATATTGGAACTTAATAAACAGGGCCATTAGCATAAAAATGGTGTGCAACTGTCGACGAGTCCTACTTACGACATGTAATTGTTGCCTGAAATGCAGTCTAGGAATTCAGCTTATCTTATCTTTGGATACTTTATAAAAAATAGAGCTAAATACGCGTAGTATAATTTATTTCTTTAAAGCTTATTGAATCCACGACTGCATTTCAGAAGGAACCTAAGATGGCTTCCTGGTGGTTAAGTTGAAGGACTTTTGCAATCTGAATTGGACACCATCATTATAAAGGCATAATAGCCAAATTGTAACTAGTGTTTTTTATTGGGTGGCCACAGTCTGGAAGGTGAATGGCGTTGCCACCGTTCTGAATCCCGTTAAGGTTGATGGCTGTTGCTGGGAGGTGGTGAAGATGAGTGGACCAGAGTTGAACTGTGCTGGACTTGCTGCTGCTGGCTGTTGGACAGCAACCTGTTGCTGTTGTGGTTGTTGGACGCTTGTTTGAAGAGGTTGGAATGTGAAGGTCTGTTGCTGTTGAGGTGCAGCAGCTACCTGTTGAGTTTGGAACTGTTGACCAGTGGTGGTGAAGAATTGGGTGGCTTGTGGTTGTTGTGCTGCGACTAGTTGAGCAGATTGGCCCTGAGGAGCAGCCACCAACTGAGCAGATTGAGCTTGAGGGGCAGCGACTAACTGGGCAGATTGTTGTTGTTGGACACCACCAGCACTGGTGATTCCAACCCTGGTGAAGGGGCTGCTGGTGAGGGTGAAAGGTGACTGGAGGCCTGTTTGGGCTCCTGACAGTTGAGATACAAGAGGGAATCCACTGTGCAAGAAGATGTCAGTGGTGGGGCTTGCTGGGTCCCTCACCAGGGCAGCTGCCTCTTGTTGGAGCTGTTGGGTCTCTGCTTGCTGCTCTTGGGCCTCTTGAGCCTCCTCTTGTTGGATGGCAGTCTGGGCTGGTGTCAGAAATGATGGCTGTTGTACGAACTGTTGCGTGGTGAATAACTGGGGTGATGAGGCGAGGAAGGTTGGGATGCCCCCTGCAGACTGAAGGGTCAAGCCTTGTTGCAGGACTTGGGGAGCTGGAGCCGCCATTGCGCTCGCAAGCACCAGAGATAACAAAATCTGTGAAATAGAATGTTATGTCAGAATATGCAATGACCCTTGATCGTGGCATCCATAGACGTTGAAAAAACTAAGCTGATATATCGCTGTCCAGATTGTTACACAGATTATACTGGTTGTAATTAGTTGAGAATCAATGTAATTAAGCAGCTACCTTTAAAGTTGTGTGACAACATTGATTAGTTATAACAACTTTAGATTCATCCTAAATTTTATTGAAATTGATTCGGCTTTGCACACAATATGATGTTCATTCAGTAATATCATTGATTGAAATTCTATATTGCACATTCTATAAAGTATCCTCAATAACTAAGCAGCTTCCTTTCAAGTCATGTGAGGAGATTGATTAGTTAATGTATAACGACTTGCTTCATCCTGAATTTCATTGAAATTGGTTAGGTTTTGCACACAATATGATGTTCATTCGGTAATATCATTGATTTAAATTCTATTGATAATTTCATATATTCTATGAAGGATCCTCAGTAATAGAGCATCTTCCTTTCAAGTTATGTGGTAAGTTTTGCACTGAATATTGCAGATGTGTTCATTCAGAAATATTATTGATAGAAATTTTGATGTCACAAATTATCTAAAGAATCCCATCATCTGATATTTCAAGTAAATGTCAAATTAAGCAAAAACCAATAAACGTAAAGGTTTTTTGACTGAGTTTTTTTTCATGATTCGATAGGATATTTGAAAATTTAAACCTTGTTCAAGTTTTGGAGAAAAAAATTGGACCCATATCATAAATCTGATAGTTGTTTTCTGACAATTTCTGTATGGTTTCATTTTAAAGTTTTTGAAAAGAAAAGAAAAAACCGGACCTATAATCTGAAATCTGATAGTTATTTTCTTACAATTTCTCTATGGATTAACTCATTGGTGGACTTCGTAATGCTCTGTCATAGTTTTACTTACCGCTGCGTTCATGTTTCCTAAATTTCTCTTTCTTGAAATGCTAGTGAAAGTCTTGACGAAAATGTTGTTATGACTGAATTTGGCTCAGCAACTCTTTATATACCTGCTACTAGCTTAAATGAAAGCGACATTGACCCAGAACTGGATATTTGGGGAAATGGGTGTAATAGGTCTAAGCCTACCTAGTTCACGGTTTTAAAAAGGCTCCGTTCTGTGACTTCATATTCATGATTTCAAATAGCCTTATTATAAAAGCAATCCAGAAATGGATTAATATTCTTCGCCAGTAACATAAATTATTGCTGTTAAAGAGTGAAATCTTTAACTTTAGTTAACGCGATCACATCGTGGCTTTCTTTTCAATTATAAGAATTTCAAACTGTTTCATAATATGCGCATTTATAACTATTTAAGTCTCCCCCAAGTGAATTTCTAAACATGTAGGAAGTTTTTATTTAAAACACTAAAAAATTCATTCTTATTCTGCAGGTGTAGTTCTTGTGTCCTCCATTCTTCTAATTGGAACAAAACTGGATGCACTTACGTGGACAATTTACATTTTATGTCATTTATTTTGATATCTGAATAATAAAATCTGCATTAGATTAATACGTAATTTCGGGTAATATTTGCTGCACAATTTACATTTCTTTCACTTTTGTTATTTTAAAACTGGTAACTTCCGTAAAAAATGTCGCCGACAATCCTTTCTCTAAGATAAAATCTGATTTGGCCAAAGTTTAACCGATTTCAATTGTTTGCACTATTACTTTACCTTTTAACTAATGTGCGGCACTTAAGATACTGTTTTTTTAATTGGCTAAATTAATCAATAAATTTCTTTTATGAATTGCAAAAGCTAGCATTTTTTGCATACTATCTTTGATATGCTTTATACATTTTAGTTATTTTATATATTTTATACTTTCACTTTTCTTTATTGGTTCTATGTTCTCATAATGCCCATCATTTCTTCACATTGCTGTAGGCCTATATGACAGTAAAGGTACAAACCCTTGACGTGAATTTATTTCCATTAGGTAGTCTTCACATACAGAAAATGCTAAGCTACATGCAATGTGCAGTATATGTCACTGTAAAAAATAACATCACTTGGTGAAATATTGTTTCAAATAATATGTTCCACTTGTTCTTAACAAACTTTCTGGAAAGTCAGAGAATGTCAGGGAAATGAAAGTGTCATGGAATGTCAGGGAATTCGTCAAAATTCATGAAAATATCAGGGAAATTGATAGTTTACCACATGTATTTTTAAAAGCAATTTAAAAAACTAACATTAATCATTTCAGAACTTTTTTTTGCAAAAATTTCACCTGCGACGGGTATAAATTATTAGCACATTTATGGAAAGAATTTTTTTAAAAAAACGTTGCCACTGCATTCCCTTAATTATTATTTCTAAATATTTTGTTTATAAAAATTTTGCCTTTCGCGATCCTAAATTATTAGTATTACGAAACACATTTTCGTATGGCAACAGACCTATTTTGTTTATAAAAAAAATTCGCCTACGGCGCGTTTGTGGTAGTATTAATATTTAATAAAATGTCTGAAGTCCGCAGACATACAATACTGTATTTTTGAAATTTTTCACAAAAATTGCCCGTTTCATTTGCTTCAATATTAATTTCGCTACTAATTATTAAAATTCATTACTTGTGATCTAAATCTCCGAAATTTTTGCGATAGGTGCATATTGTGTGAAATTTCGTATAAAATGTCAGGGGAATTACTGAAAAGTTGTAAGGGAATGTAAGTTGTAAGGGAATTGAGTGGGAACCTTGACATGACGAAAACAGCAATTCCAACACAATCATTTTGGTGTTTTTAGCTGGATTGAAAAAGCGGCTATCAGCTTGTTATTGATTTAATATATCAATAAGCCTTTGATTTATCGTTGCTGAAATTTCAAGGCAAATATTTCATTGCAATTCCAATGTTATGAAAGCTTTTTTTTTTCCAGTGAGTTGTCTGGCTACTGCGTTTGATATAGGTGACCCCTTAATGCAGATAACTGTTCGTTCATATTTTTAGACACTTTAGTCAACTAAAAAAATAATGCATTTCCAATGAAGTTTGAGTACTTAACGTTTGCATATTATTATTTCAGCTGATAAGTGAATAGGGTTATGTGGAGCATTTCGAAAGAAAAGGCAACTTGGCAGAAAAAAAATCTCGTTCTTCTAATTGTTTTATGTGTAGCAGGTTCAGTCGTTTGGCTGCAAGTTCAGGCCTAAGCAGATTTATTTTGTAAATGTTGCTTGAGTCCTATTCTGTAATCTAGGTCAATGTGTAGTCTTAAAAATATCAACATTGTGATTAGAGCCCTTAACCTGCAAAAACTAGGCTGAAAATGCTGTGTGGTTGTTACGCTGCATTGTCGTTATGTCCTCAAAGGTTTTTGAAAAGCTTTAGTATCTTTGTCCTCTTTTTGTCCCCCTTTTTATATGCATTGAAACGTGTTGTGATTCCGTGTAGTTTCACTCACCCAGTGAGGATACAATGCAATTAGCCACAAAAGAAGTGGTTGATCTTGCCAGCTGTTAAAAGTAAAGTAATCCATGAAATGTCGAAGGGCAACATGGGGGATCGACATTGTTGTTCCGATTTCGAGAAAGGTATTTCAGACCCATGGTCAACCGATTCAGAACTAAGACAAATTACAGCAAACACATTGATAAGCTCATGTTCTCAACGAAATGAGCATGCAGTATATTTGCAGTCCTCTGAAACAATAAATTCGTGATATTTCAAACGCCTGTTTGATTGATTTGCGAATTTGCGAAATAGTTTCTGGACAAGCCATTGTTGTAAATGTCCAGCGCAGTTAACCTACTTTCTTCGACATTGTTACGAGCTGGACATCTTCCGACAATGTGAAATTGCACAAAAAACTTTCAGAATGTTGCCTATTTGGGCAGTACTGAAAGTTTCAAATGTTTAACTTGTTAAATTTGTTTCTAAACTAGGGATTTAACAAATATGCTCTTACAAGCTCCAAATGTTATCAGTCAACTTTATCAGACATCTGCAAATTGTCCTGCATTTTAAAATCATAATCACTGAAATTCGCTGCACTCTAAAGTCATAGTTTAAAGTCAGTGAAATTGCAATTTTAATCATCTTATCTTACAGAGACAAGCATAGATAAAATGTTAAGGGAAAACACCTAAGAATGTTTTTACTGCTTTAAAAGTTGGTCCAAGTACATTTCAAAATTGTTGGGTTCCCCCAAAGATGATATGTTTAACTTCTCTAACTTTTCCTTGACTTTTCCAGGTTTTAAGACATTACCCTGATCTCCCTAGCCATTGAAAAATGCGAAAATTCGACATACCAATGTAAGGAATGCTATATTTCAGCATTCAAAGTTCCCCGGACCTTGAAATCCTGATAAAGTCAGGGAAAATTGATTTACTTTTAAGATGTCAGAGAAATTCAACAAATCAATAACGGATTTTTCCTAGGTAGTATAGTACAAAAATCAAGCGATGACAAGCAATTCTGAAAGAAATTAAGAAAACTAATCTAAATTCATTTTTTGATTCTATCTCATGTACGTCGTATTTTTGCATTTTCAATGGCCAGGGTGGTCAGGGAAATTTGTTTTCAAACCTGGAAAAGTCAGAGAAGTTGAAAATGTAATCTCTGGGAAATTGCTTTTGGGGTACTGATTTTAATTTAATTGAAATTAAATTGGCCCTGTAATTTCGACATGTATTTGGAGCAACTTTAAAAACAGTAAAACCAATCTTAGGTGTTTTCACACGATTTAAAAACACTCATCCTGTCGGCATTGTTTGTTGACACGTTCAAGAATTCAATCATTGCGAAGTTAATTTAAAGTTATGAAGACAGTTGGCAATTAAAAATAATTAACACTGGTATAATAATTCGGTTGGTATTGCCATTTTATTTTATCTACAATATGTTTTAAAATGAATTTCACAGACCTGATGACATGCGTGAAGATAATGCTGCTAGGAATGTAATGAGTTTTAAGGTGAGAAGTAAATTAATATCTTGAAGGAATGGCACATATTTCATAGGGGTGTTGCTCCTTGTGTTATATTTTTTTCATGTTGAAAAATGGGCGGAAACCATAACGCACCCATAATTTTGATCAGAAATTCCTATCTGTATTAACATATACGGTATAGCCTTCTTATACATGTTGAGCTGATAATTCGAAGGCAACCAACTTCACAACCCTGTATTTATAATATTATTTAAAAAGGCTGGAATTAAGATTACCATTAATGAACACTTAAAGGTGATAATGCTCACTGACCACTAATTATGTTTAGGAAAATTACATGTTGACAAAATGCTGGAGCATTAATCATATATGGCTATTAAAATTAATTTAGTCATATTTAAAGCAGTTCTATTAAGTACATTTGTTTTATAATTTGTTTAAAAATGTGTTTCTGTTTTGAGGTTTCGTTTCTTTTGGTGCCGCTTAGCGGTAGGTCTACTTTTTAGAGATCAACTGATTTGCTACGTAACACTGGATTTTTTTAAAGTGTTTTGATGGCATATTAGCGTGTGCCACTTAATAAAAATAAAATCACACAATGAGATGTACTACTCCTTTCATCATGTATCTTTTTTAATTTGAGACAAGCTTATGAAACGTTTGAAAATTATCTTTTGAATTGGGATTTTTCACCATGCAGAGTGACTGGCCGTATGGAAAACCTGGAAAAGTCAGAGAAATTCATTTCGTCTGGAAAAGTCAGGGAAATTGATATAATGTCTGGAAATTCGTTGTGACACAACTATATTTGATTGGTATAAGTGATATACTTTTTCTGTGATATACTTTTCATTATCATTCACATGTCCTAATATTTTTTATGTAAAATCCACCAAAATCCACCTAAAATGCATTATTTCTGTAGTTTATAAAAATTTGGTATATGGCGTTCCTAAATGATAAATATCGTAATTTGCAATTTGTCAAATTTTCAACAAAAATTTGCTACTAAAAATATTTCATTAGGATAATTTTTAAAATTTCGAAAGAAGAAGTCCACAAAAATGCAGTGTTTGAGATCTAGTGTTCGCATCGTTATTAATATTAACACTGTAATAAAACACTAAAAATCCAAAACACACGATAATTCCATCATTTAAAGATCAATGCTATAATTTATAATATTTAATTCTGGCATATGAAATTTGTTTGGGTTAAATCTGTTTCAAAAATGTGTCAAATCTAACTGTAAAAATTGTTTCTTGAAATTGTCTGGAAAAATTCCAAAAAGTGTCTGGAAAACCTGGAAAAGTCAGGGAAATTCAATTGAAGATTTCGACAGCCACCCGACCATGGTCAAAGAAAATATGCTGATGTTTACATCAATGTTTCTAAGTTGTTTCTAAGTTTCTGAGTTAAGTAATTTAAGAACAGCCAATATCAATTTTGCCTCACATGCATGGAATATCTGCAAATGGGATTATTTCTTGAATGGCTTTGCATAAAATCGAATTACTGTTTAATTGCATAATTTATATTGGTAAGTTATAATTTCAATACTAGGGCAGCTCGATTGAAAAACTCTATAAATGTCTAGACACTATGCCTAAGGCCTGTGAAATTAAATATTTAAGATTCATTGTGTATTTTCAATGAAGGATTTCCGTCATATCTCCGACTATGAAACCTATAATAATTTTAATGAAAGCTGGACCAAAATCGTTACAAGTATGGAATTTGCAAAAGTAACGAATTTCCTGACAGTTTCTGCTTCTAATACTTAAGCAAATCGTCCGATGGTTTTAAATACAGTTATAGATTGACCTGTTTACATTTGGTCTCAACTTATTTTCTGTGACTTGATTACCAGAGTAACCTGTATGTTTCTTCGTTGTAAATCTGTAAATAAACTGGTAATACTTGTGGTCACTAATAAACTAGGCTCGTAATGTATAATAGGTTATCAACCTTGTTTTTAAAAAATCGCCTCACTTGCGGACCAAGTGGAGTGAATGCATTTTTATGCGAATTTCCAACCTGATCGATGATTAATTAATACGAACTATGCAAAATTTCAATAGGAAATATATCAGCATACCCTCATTTGTGTGCATGTAAGCAGGTCATCACTCATTAACAATCGATTTGCGTGTTTTTGTCATGATTTCAACTTGCTATTAATTATGCCTAAATTTATCTGGAAAATTAGTAGAGCATTCGCAAATACTTAACATTGGATACTATTATACTTATTTTCGTAGTGTGTTTGCTGGTATCCACATGATTAGCATATTATGGTTGCAGGATTTTTGTTTACTGTCATTGCTTAATATGTGTGGCACGCAGTGATTACACAGTGTGTCAGAAGTAACATTTACCTCTACTAATTGTTGTTAATGTTGGGTATACAGTAATAAGGTTATCGACTTATGCCGCAACGTTTCGCTTATGATGTAAATTTGCTCATTATTTTATAAGATCGTTACGATCTTATTTTATAGTTAATGAACATTACAATATGTGCCTAAAATGGTATTCTTAATTTGGTTTTATTTCCAGAGGCCCACTCACGATAAACTTTTTTTTTGCCAGTATATTTTCTTATACTATTGTATGCTGACCATAGTCATGCCCCCTACCGAATAATGTACTGAATTCTTACCATTAGGCAGGTATAACGCCTACAAATCTTATTTCAAAATGGTGTTCCAGGCAGCCCTATTGCAGAATTTATACCAGTACGTTTTGGCGTTTTTTAGTGCTGCTTAAAATGATTTTTGGATTAATGAATGCTACAAATGCTGATCATAACAATAACAAATGAAATCAGAAATTTATTCTGCAAGTTTTGTTTTAGAGCTTACTCGAAGCGTAACGAAACGATTTTGGGAATGTAAAAATATTCTAGTTTGGTAATTTTCACTGCATTATTCAATACATATTATATTTGTCTACTTAGGATTTTTGCTGAAGTAGAGCTGCATGTCCTGCTTCCAATTTGGCTATAAATCACTTTGCAAACGAGTGAAAATTAATGCCACCCTACATTTTTATTATGAAAAATGGTGAATATTCAGGAGTTGGTTTTATTTTGAAATCCTAATTTATTGTCTTGAATCACTTTTTGGCCAAAAGGTGGATTTTTAATTATTAATAACACAGTGAGCCTTCGGCTATTTTGTGTCGTTTACATTTTAATTAATACCATGCTTAAATGTTTTAGTGGTGAACAAGCCCACTGGTCAAATGCTTCATATTTGTATTTTAAGCAGTAAAGCCATTGCTGTCTAAAGTAATTTTCACTACATGTAACCTTTGGTGAAAATTTACAATGATTAAGAATAATTTAAACAGATTCATCACGTCAGTTTCAGTAATAAAATTTTTCATCGATAATTATATTACGATTTGAATTATCGGTCTTTAATTGGCCTTTTTCTAAAAGACATTACTATTCCTTATTATCGATGGGTTTAACGTAATAACTTACCCTACCAATTAAATTCACATTCCTAAAAAAGAGATAAAGATGTAAGTTTCATTATCTTATCTTGTGATGACTTAAATAGGTTTATTTTCCAACCCGGACATCGATTTTGGTAAAAATGCCGGTAATTTATTATATGAAAGTATTTTGTAATTAGTTTCATTAGCTTTTGTTTTGTTTTATTTCGCTTTTATAATTCACAGGCAATGCACCCTTCAAAAATTCAAATTTGAAAGCCTTTTATGAATTATTAACACATTAACACATGTCGAAATGCTCGATAGTTGAGGGCAAAACGTTAACTTAATTTATGAAATGCCCCTCGAAATGCTCATCCATAATTTCCTGCCAGATGGTGATTGACCCTTAGAGAAAACACATTTTTAATATATGAAATACCTAAATGTTCAAGATTTTTCTTCATCTATTTTGGATGTAGTCCAGATCATGCATAATGTATTATGAGCTGAAAACGTATTCATTCATACTGCATTTTAATTTAAGATAAGAGGGTTTTCCAATCATTGCAACCTAATTTCTCATCTGCAAAACTTGATTAGTTCTCTTGATTGTCTTTTTAATAGCTTTTTATTGCGAAGACGTTGAAAATTTCGAATTCACCAAGGAAATTAAAATCCTGAATCGAAAGTTTTGAAAGTCGTCAGATTTTCAAGCATCATAATGAAAACGTGTTTTTATCTTTTATCACGGAAAACGGAATACTAATACATTTGAAGATTTTATCTTTAAACGAGATGCATTCGTTTCACTTCGGGAAAAGCTTTATTTAGGATAGTTTTTTACTTCAGTGGCTTATGCAAACATTTGTTTCCTAAGCACATTTTGATTGGTAGCTTTAAAATGTTTCCCATAATTTCAAGCTAGGACACAGATCGTATTTTTGTATAGAACGTTTTTACTTCGACTGAGATCAGAAACTGTGCAATAGACACCATTTAAAGAACTAGATGAAAACTTTGCAATATACAATATTTGAGGAATCTTTGTGCTAGATTATCTTTCAAGATCAAGACTTTTCAATTTAGACAGTCTTTCAAGAGCCTTTCCAAAGACAACTAATTGTTCAAGAAACTTTCCTATAGACAGTTAATCTCTCAAGTGACTGCATAAAATGAACAACCAAGGCAGGAAGTAAGCATCACACATTTATTTTTCAAGGAAGAAGAACAGGGAGGAGTATTTGTGAAACAGCATGTACATAAAGTGTAAACGTCGTCACAGCAACACTAGAAGAGCAAATATGACACGATTGGAGCGGAATCTAGTGTTCCATTCCATTTGGGATGGAAGGTCTCGAGTCCCGCTTCAACCGGCATCTGTTTTATTGGTTAGCTATACAATTTAGCTTGGTCCTGGATTCTAGGCCCAGGATTCTTGGGCCAGAAGGTTGAGACAGAGCTTGGAAAAATAGAGCTTATTGCAATTTGGCATTAACTTTCATTTACGAAAATATCAATTTCTCATCTTCCGTCCTCCCGGGTACTAGCCTCCGATGAGCTGCTGGTTGCCGAAGGGCTGCAAGATGGAGATTGGGATCCCTTGGAACCCCAGAGGTAACACCAGTCCTGAGTTCTGGCCCTGGGGAGCAGCAGAGGCAACGCTGTTGCTGACTTCCGCAGGTGGGGCCGCAGCTGCTTCTGCAGCGGGTGCCGCTTGGGCCTTCTCTCCAGCGGCAGCGGCTGCCGATGCTCCGGCAATGGCTTGTTGGAGGGCGTCTTGGGCTGCCTTCTGGTTGGCTGCTGCCAGTCGGACCTCAGCCTCCCTGTAGGCCTGGGCGAGTCTCAGGTTGGATTCTGTGTAGGCCCTGGCTAAGTCGGCCGGAAGTGCTGGAGAAGGATTGGGGTTGGTCGGCAGGTGGGATCCGGCAGCCTGGAAACCGTTTTTGTCGGCAAGATATGAAACTTGGACATCTTGCCCATCAGGGCTAACATAGCTGTACTTGCCCGACACAACGTCAGGGCTGCCTAATTCTGCTTTTACCTGACCATCCGAGTTAGCGAATCCGAACTGAAACTTCCCGAAGCCATCGGCAGCCTGGAAGTGGGTTGTGGTGAAGACTGGATTGGTGGGCTGGGCAGCGGCTGCTGATGGAGCGGCCACGGCGGAAGCGGAAGCTCCTGAAGAGGCGACGGAAGCGGAAGCAGCTCCAGCAGAGGCGGCTGCGGGGGCGGGGGCGGCAGCTGCTGCTGTTGGGGCAGCGGCTTGGGGCTGGGGAAGGGCTGGTGGAGTAAGGGCAAAGACGGTGGGGGTGGCTACGGGACTGGTGAAGAAAAAGGTTGGGGCTGCTGGAACAGCTCCCACTGGCTGCTGGACAGCGTGCTGAGGGAAGGCACTCACTGCCGCCAGGATGGAGCAGAAGATTGGCTGTGGAAACATTGGAAAAGATGAATGGTGACAACTTTTCTCTGAGATGGGTTAGTGCGGATGGACGGGTTGATGTGTGGTGTAAGGGAGTTTAGTTGTCAGATGTGAGCTGACCACATTACTGTCAGTTGCACAGTGTCTATTTGATGGCGTGGTATTCGGTGTAATGTAACTGTTGTGGAACATTCGTGAAACAGTGACTTTTGTCTGAGAATGGTTAGTGCGGATTGACTGGTTGAAGGTGTTGGGAATGTTCATTGACAGGTGTGGTCTGACGACATGACTGCCAGCTGCACATCACCAAGAATGTGGTCCATTTGATGGCATAGTGTGTGATATAATGTAACTGTTGTGGAACTTTCGTGTAACAGTGACGTTTGTCTGAGAAGGGTTAGTGCGAATTGATTGGCTGAAGTGGTGTTAAGGAAGTTGATTAACAACTGTGATCTGATAACATGACTGCCAGTTTCACAGCGCCAAGAGTATGGTCGATTTGATTGCATGGTATCTGATGTAATGTGACTATTCAGGAATTGTTTTGAAAATCAGTGAAATTGATTGAAACTGTCATCTGATAACATTACTGCCAGTTTCACAGCGGCAAGAGTAGGATCGATTTAATTGCATGGTAATGTTTGATGTTTTAGAACTTGTGTGAAAATCAAACAAATGGAATGAAAACTGTGATCTGACAACAGTTGAGCGATTTGATTTGATGGCATGAAATTTGGTGTAATTTAACTGTTATGAAACTTTCATGAAAGTCAAGAATTTGAATGAAAACTGATCTGACAACAGTTAAGACCACCATGGCAGTTTGACAGCGCCAAGTCTGATCGGTTTGATGGTATGATATCAACAATGATATCATGTAACTCTTATGGAAGTTTCACGAAAATTGAGTTTTGATTAAGTGATGATGGTGTCATTTTTATCAATACTTTATATTTAGGAAATAATGAGTGATCGATGTAGTCGCCAATTTCGAATGAAAAAGTAAAAATTGAACGTATAGGGTGATCGATTTAACAAATTGGATGATGACGTCCTATTTATGATGCGAATCGAAAATATAATGAACCTACTACTACTAGTATGGAGCTCGGATTTTGTTTGAGTGCTATGGTAGTTTGATGTAATGTAACTGTTATGTAACTTTCATGAAAATCAAGTTTTCATTGAGTGATATTTCATTTATCTGCAAGATACGAGTATCATTTTTTTCTGTTATTGTATATTTAGGAAGTAATTAGTGAGCTTTGTAGATGCCAATTTTGAACGAAAAAGTTAAAATTTAATTAAGGGTGATCGATATAACAAATTCGATGATGATGGCATATGATGCGAATACATGTTGTAATGATGGTGAAACATGACAGTTGAAGATGTTGAGTTCAGCAAAATAAAATGAAAGAATGGTTGTAATCGTTAGTTGATTTTTCAAAAACACTGACAAATAATCAAATTTCAACATGAAAAAACGTGCTGGTTATGGTGTTGCAATTTGTTCATTTAGCACTTGAATGCTGTCGAAAATTAATTTTCTCAAAAATTGTTTGCTTTTATCTTTCTATAAAAATCAGTATATTAATGTACATCCAATTCTTGTAATTAAAGAAATTCGAAAATAAGCATATTGTAAAATTAGCAAATAGTTTAAAATTTAACACTTTAAAATCGCTCCACTAAAATGTTTCGTTAAAATGATAACCATCCTTAATACAACTTAACGAAAAAGATGTGGTTGCCAATTCTGCGTTGACAGTATATTCTTAGCACTTTAAAATTGTTCAACTAATAGTTTTTGTTAAAATAATTACTATTTGATACAAATTGTTCAGTTAAGGAAAAGGTTGTTGCAATAATTGACTACTTTGCCTCCACTAAATGCAAATACTCGAGTAGCATCGAAAAGTTAAACTTACCAGGTACATCATGATTAGGTTGGAAATAAAACTTCAGAAATATTTGTGGGCTTTTAATAACTGTTGATCAGTCGATCGTTTCTTTGTGTTGCCTTTCTCTGGACGAGCTTTCCCCTTTTATACTCCTAGATGTGGGCTGCCCATATCTTGTTTTGAATGCTAATGTGGGCCACTGACCTGGTCTGCTGAAAGTGAGAATACCAATAGAAAGTACTAACCACTTTACCCAATGGTTTGACCATGAAAACTACACGTTATTCAGATCCATGCTTAAAAAATAAGCGAGAAATTTGTCAACTGGTAGTCGTTTAAATTACTTAGTCGTGCTTCGGATATTACCTATTTAGATCTTACATGCTTTCAGTAGAATTTTGAATGTAAAAATCCTATGTACGAATAATTTATATGGAGGTGAAACCAAAGTTTCCCAAACGATAACGTTACAAAATCTTAGTTACGATAATTTTAAAATTAGATTTTCGTTAATTGTAATTGAGTTGGTTTTATGTGATCTTGAAGATTGGCATTTACATGTACGTTTTTTTCTACGTCTGGACTTTAATAGTGCATGCGCTTTTTATTTAACCTTACATTGTACATGTACATCCAATTAATAGTTAATGGCATTGGACAGTTGCAAACAATCAGTAGTTTCATGTATTGTCAAACACTACCAGTAAAATAATAAATTTTGATTCAATGCAGTTCTGTTTAACTTCCGAAAGTCATAAAAAACATTTTCATTAGTTTTACTTGACTTAGCTGGTCTCAATTCTGATTCCACAAATAAAACTGAAAACTGAAAACTGAAATCAAAGTTTTCCAAAGGATAAGGTTGCAAAATCTTAGGTACGATAATTTTAAATTTCAATTGAGTTGGTTTTATGGGACCTTGAAGATTTGCATTTACGTGTAAATTTTTTTCTACGTCTGTACTTTAATAGTGCATGTTTTTTTATTTAACTTTACATTGTTCATTTACCTCCAATTACATAATAGTGAGTTGCATTGGACAGTTGCAAGCAAGCATTAGTTTCATGTATTGTCAAATACTACAAATAAAATTATACAAATTACAACGGCTCCAAAACGTAGCTATAGTTGAGTGACTTTCCAACACGATTTTGTTTTTCATAATTATATGAAGATTGTCATCATTTACCTATGTCTGGCTTTTAATAATACATGTCTTTTTTATTAAAACTAGCATCTAATGAACAGTTACAAACAATCAATAATTTTACGTTGTGGTGTCAAATACAACAAATAAATAATCAAAAATTACGTTGGATCCAAAATGAAAGCTGGTTGATCGAATATCTCAGCAGAATATATTTTCTCAAAATGTCTGCGGAGTTTTTATTATTGAAAACATTGCCATGCAGATACATGGAAAAAACTTAAGTAAATTGAAGTTGTTTCTATTTTTTCATTTTATTAGTATTTTATTTAAAAAATACTATGCACTCAAATTTGTCGAAGATGCTCACAGTTTTTCACTTTATTAATTTTTTATATCTTAAAAAACAAATATGTGCACTGAACTTCATCACAAAACTTCAGTTCATACTTGTGTTTCACAACACTATCATCACACTGATTTTAAATGGTGCTGAAAAAATGAATTTGTAACTGCTTTCTACTCGGGCTCATTCCATTACACTGAATATATCTCTAAATTATGCTAAATTGTCGTGGCCTTAATTACCATTAAGAATGTTGGCAAGATTGATAATCCCAAAGTCACGCTGAGGTTACTTAAGTGACCTCTTAAATTATGCAAGGGCATAAAAGGGCATAAACTTTCCTTGGTTAGGATTATCTTGGTTATTTCTGTTAAACTGAAATGTATCACTAGATCACTGCAACATGATTTACGTTATATGTGAAAAATAGCTGAAATAGCTTGCAAAAAGTGTATGGAAAACATTTGATAACTGATTTTGTCGAAAACTTAATGATCAAGAGTGCCAAGTGTATGTGCAAAATTTCAATTCGAAAATATCATAACAACTTTCTTGATTCTCTAAGAATGAAATTTTAATTCGACAAAATATAATTAAAGTCGTTAAACCGAATTGCAAAAGTTGAACACGTGCAGAGGAATTTGGAATGAATGAATAATATCATTATTTCTAAAAGTGTAATGATTTCAATTAATCGGGCTTACGTTGATAAATAATTGTGTCAGTGCTTATCTGAATACAAAGCATATGTAAGTTCACTTTCTTTAAAGAAATCATTAAATATTCACTGACTTAATTTATTTCGCTATACCTGCTAAACGTGTACTAGTGTTCAATTTAATTAATATCCCCAAACAGCTTTTGCTCTGGCCTCATCTTGTTATGAGTTTTATAGGTAAGGGCAGGTTTGGTTATTTAAAGTATTTTATGTGCAGAATGGCCTACAAGTGGAAGATTGGGTCAGATTATGTGAAACGCATTCTCTCGCTGACCAGTTGAAATTTTATATACTCTGATAAGTTTAATCACTTTATTGGAATTTATATTCTGTTGGTTTCCAACCAATTAGATAATTACCTTATCAAAGTTTGGCAGTTATAAATTGGTATACGTTGGATACATGAAAAATCATTTCAAAACTTCTACCAAGCTCTACCTTACATCAGAATAACTTTATTTAATCTGTTTGTGTAGGGGGCTCTATTACAAGTTGTTAATTGCTTTTAATTAATTTCTCTGTAACACTTCAGTCGAAGAATCATTTTTTTTGGGGAAAGGGGTTCGTTATGTTAATGAATTTCATATCCGTCATTTACTTCATTAAATTTAAAAAGATTTTGTTTACCCAAATGTATGTCACTTACATATTCCGTAAGTTTTTACCAGTTTTAATAACAATGCATTAATATATTTGAATAAGCAGAGGTAGTTCAAATTTGCAGTAGTTTATTAGGCAGTAACGCTATTAGCATATTTATAAATATTTTTTTGGATTTTAGCAAATCAAGAATTAGCGGTGAAAATGTGGAAGTTATTTAAAATAATAACATCCTGTATTATAATTGGGAACTATTGACTGAATTAACTACTTGCATGTAACTGGCATTCAATCTTATTAGCAAAATTATTTGTGCAACTAGCATTCATTTCCAACATATCTTCAAGCAAGTGGTATAATAAGATTTTTTTCAGATTTAATAATGTTTGTGGAAATCCGATATAATAGGAAGTCGAAATGGTGAATATTGGTGCACTTATTTAATAGGTTTTCCAGTGAGGTTGACTTAACTGACATTGAAATATTTGTTTAAGAACATACTGTACATATTGAGTGTATAGTGTACAAGTTCCCTAATGTCTTTATTAGGCCTATATCAATAAATTAATATTCTAGTAAGACCTTTTTGTCTTGCATCGATTTTGCTAAGTTATGAATGTATTATTTTCAATTCGAAATACCAGTGTATTTCTAAACTTTATTGCCACTATTCTGTTATGCATGAACCCTGCATATCAAGAACAGAAGTAATGAAAATGTAATGAATTTTAGCATTCGTGTATTAGCTAGGTCAAACTAGCCATCGTCATTGGCATTTTAGATATTATTGTGCCACACGAATGTTTTCAATTTGTGTTTGTTCAATTTGCATTGTAGAGACCTAATTATTCGCCCTGTTCCTTAAAAAAAATCTTATCATACGACTACTGCTACCAAATGATATCAGTGTAAGAAACAATTGACCTTACATTTCAAATTCCTTTATTTGTTACATAGCTTTTGATCTTAAAGAAAAAGAGGTCTTTTTCGACAATGTCAAGTCCTGCATTAATCTTGACTTATTTCTCGACTTTCTCTAAGTTTCACATCGGTTGGTGAGTGTAGAATACTTTCTTAAGCATGTCTGTGCATGTGTCTGATAGTTTATCATATTACCGTTTTGATTATTTGTCAGTTAAGTATTAGTTTTGAAACATACTGTTAATGGTTTTGGTAGTTTACTGTTGGTAGATTTTATAATATGGCAATCCATTCTAGCGGTCTCCTTAACTCTCATCTGCCAGTTTATTAAAACGTTTAAATCATGATATTAAATAATAATTACTGTCGAGCTGCTGAATAGCTCTTTGTTCATTTTTAATTAACTACTAGGTAATAAAAGTTGGTCCGTTCACTCATTCAGTGATTATTTACCTTTATCATTACCATTCTGAATATACATGTACATTGCTTCATCGCCCTGAGCTTATTTTACTTTTATCTCTTTTTGGATATCTAAATTTAACGAGTAATTCCGAATTGACTTTATAAGTACAGTGTATGTGTTATTCATGCGCCTTGTTGGGAGCCTTTAGGCCCTATATCTTAACTTCATCTACTTCATCTACCACAATATATTTCATCGATATTCTGTATATGCCTAATTGTAAATTTACAAATTAAGACAATTAAGACAATAATTGGAATTGTCTTTAGTTTATTTAAACTAATACTAACTTTTCTTTAACTAAATATCGTCCCAAAATCCAAGTATAAGCTAATCTGCATTATAATCCAGTAATTCAATTAAACTGAGGGTTTCGTCATAATTAGTGTAACTAGCTAATTGTCCTGTCATGTTTAGAGATGTCATAAATTCGGTACTGCATCGAAAATAAAATAAATACTTGATTCAAACTTTTTTACTTAATGTACTAAATACGCACACTAATCATTCCTTATTATACTAGATTTACCAAAAAAATTTAAATTTAGAAGGTATATTAGAAGTTTTACGAATAAAGTCCGATAGATATTTGAATACATATCAATTTAACGAATATTTAATTTTTTAGTTGATTAAAAACCTGTTAAACAAGATATGTAGTGATGGGGGATTTAAAAAATGCATTTTATATTGGGTATGTTTCAAAAATACTGCATCTAACATAAAAATAATATTCGATTAGAATACCATTTTCTCAATGTACTGTTGTGTAGAGACCATTACTAGTTATTGAATTAATTATAGATCTTCGCAATTTAGAATATATCAGAATTTTTAAAAATAAAGTAAGATATCGATTGCATGCATCAGAATATACAGTAATTTGGGTATTTAAACACAAGTATCTATTTAACGACTATTTAATTGATTGAAAACCTGTAAGATACAAGTGATAGTGGTTCATAAAATCATTTTATAGGGTGGGAATGTTACCTAAATACTGCGTCTAACATAACATTATTATTCGACTAGAATACTGTTTTCTGTGTCATACTGAGACCAGTACTACTTGTAAGATTTCGTACATCTTCGCAATTTAGATAATATCAGAATTTTGGCAAATAAATTAAGATATATTCATTTGAATTCAACTATCTATGTAACGAATATCTGAGTGATTTTATTTTATTGAAACTCTGTGAGATACAATCCGTTAGGTGTTGGAGATTTTTAAAATGTGTTTCTAGATTGCAGTAAAATTTGATTTTATTGAAGTAGATTGAAGTAGATTTGATTTTATTGGTAGCTGTTAAGCCGAACCATGAAACCAAGTGTTATTTAAAAATCTTGATAAGGTAAAACGTCCCAGAACGTTGTCTGTGTGGGATAACTTGGAAACTATACCTAATTATTGCTGTTTTTTATTACGGAAGTAGGCCTATGGTCCGATTTTAATAGCAAGCCTTTTTAATTGGTAATGGCACACTTGATTTAAGCAACATGTCGCCGTTGTTGCGACTGTCAGTGTCTTACCTGTCAATTTAGAGAGTACATAATTGGGATTTGCTGGAGGGAATGTGTCCAAACAGGATTTTGGTTCATTGTATACAACTAAGGTAACAACCCCTGGAGAAATCCGTTATTTTAAATTGTCCTTTTTTATCCTTGTAAGTGCCCATTTTTACGGTCTTGTCGAAATGGCCACTTTGACAGCTTTTTTTTCGCAACAATTAAGGGATTTTTGGGTCCATACTGCTACTTTAGTAACCATTCTATTGACAAGTATGTAGGCCAGAAACATCAAAATAACCATTCAAAAGGCTTGGGTGTTTGCTGAAATTATATTGCTATTCGTTTCTTAGTCATAGCCTCACATGCCCCATATGGTTACAGTCACGTGGATAATGTGTAATTTCATTAAACATCACGAGTTTTGTATATACTTAGTATAAGGACGAAATAGCACCACCATTCATGTTTTTCAGATAATTTGTTTAGCACTTTTCATCTGTTTTTGGTGGTGATAGTATAGCTCAAGCTGTTATTACTGCCTACTTAACTTTTCGATGGTGTATCATTATTTTTATCAAGTAAAGTATATATTATGTCAATAGCGTATAAATAAACGAAGTGGCAGATCCAAATTGCCATTAAGTAATATAACCTGTCTGCATTTTTGGTTAAAAAAAGAAGTAACATATGTATGTTTACATAATATATTACCATATTTTGCTTAGTATTTTTGTCAGATTTCATTCCACCAATTAATATACAACATAGCACAGGAATAAAACATATCCATAAAAATTCTAAGGTTGATATTTCATGTTCTCCAAAACTACACTTAAGCTAATCATGTTGAACATATTGAAAAACGTCTCATTACATGATTTTTTTCATGAAACTTTGTTGCTTGCCACACAGTAGCTTAAATATGTGAAGGTTTCTCGTCATAAGTATGGTATTTATTACTGGTAATGCAATGAGAGTGAGTAGGTACAAGTGTGGGGTATTTTTTTCTTTCTTTTTTAATAGCAGGTTTACTGATATAAGTCAAAGAATGATAACGGCTGTAACAGGCTTTGATAATTAGCATATTATTGGATTAACAAATGCACGTATAAAAAACCGAGTGTCTGTGAAAGTGCAAACGAAATCGTTTGGACACATTTTTTGCGATAATTATATCTGGTCAATCAAGTTGTCATTGGTCATACCCTATATACGATTTAATGTAGGTCTTACTCGTAAACGTAAACCTTTGCCTTTTCTGGGTATTTTAACATGATTTCTTGAAGGTTAATAATTAGAGCAAACATCTGGACTAAAACCTTAATTTGGTCTTTTAATTGAGGCTTTTACTGTTTTTATTTCTGTACAACGAGAACAAACGATGGACCATTTTTGTACAGTAATTCCTATTACAAGAGCTGACAAGGATTTGATATCACAAAATGGACTTCGTGGGCTTTTAGATAAAACGAGCAATCGTGCAATTTAATTCAAAAGAGTTTTTTTATTTGCACGAAACGCGGACGGGTGCCCAAGTTTAACGGCACTTGTTAATTTAAGGCATTTGGAAAACTTGATATTTTATATATCTGACACAATTAAACGAATATTTCGTTATTTGGCGTCGTAAATACTGTTAATTCCTATCCAAAGAAGGCATGACAATTATTTGGATCAGAAAATGGAAATGGGTCGATTGAAGTAATTGTATAAATTTATTTTTGATTGGCAGGACAAACATGGGTACATTGACAGATTACGAGGAGATTTTACTTATTATTTCTCAAACAATTATGAATGAAATATTTTCAAGAGCATGCACGCTGTGCTCCTGTTATGAAACCCCTGTATCACAAACCATTGTTTTACTCTGTTTATGAAACACTATACTATGTGGGACACCACCGTAACAACCACTTTCTCGCCCTTTACTAGACCACATCACGTTTTAAGTGACAGAACATATGCTGGTGTTGCAACTAATAAAAAGATGATTGCAGTGTCATGTGCTTGCATTTCTCATGATGAAATCATTCACCAAGAAAAATGAAGTTAAGAAAACGTAAACTCAGATAACTTGTTTTTGTTTTTAATAACGTTAGTGTTGCAGGAAATCCTGTAAAAAGCTTCCATCTTGCATCAACTTAGCAGTTATTGTTAACAAAAACGTTATTAGTAATAATAAGGAACCTCTTAGTAGTTGCTGGTTTTGGTTAAATGTCACATTCATATCAGTGTATGTCATCATAAAACCAAGAAAATGAAGTTAAGAAATCGTTGACTCAAGTACTTTTTTTGTTTTTCATAACAGCAATAGTCAAGTTAGTTCAGTTGTTATTAATAATACGCTATTATTAATAAGAAACCTGTTAGTAGTAGCTGTTATTGTTGGTTAAATATCACATCGATATCAGTGTTGTGCACACGTTTTATGCATATTTATCATGTGCAAGAACTGAAAATAATATTTCCGTAAAATAGTTAGTTTTCTGTCTTTATAAAGTATACCATGAATACACAAGTGGAAAATATAAAGTGCTTCATGGAAAACTATTAGAAGTAAAGATAACATCGCGATAATATTCTTGTATTTCCATACATATATTAAATTTCTCCTTTAAGTTGATGATTGAGTTATACTTTCCCTGTGTTACTAAAATGTAAATATTGTCAGCCCATTAAATAATCTCTAAGTAAATTTCTTGTTTGAAAAATGTACAAGAAATGAAATACAATAGTACTAAAATTAGATACTTGTATGTATATATATAAAGTACACCTGTATAACAACTACCTGTATGAACATGTATAAAGTACAAGGTGGTTCATAACTTCGTAAGTGAAATGTTTGATATTAGAAAAAGGTTGCATTTAGTATACGACATAACTAATGCAGGAAAACCCACATGAATTAACGATAAAATCTCGATAACTATTCTTGTATTTTCATGTATCTGTTAAATTTCTCCATTAAGATGTTGATTAAGTTATTTTTTCAATGTGTTGCAAAAATATAAATAATATCAGCGCATGAAAGAATTTCTTTTCCATTTTTGTGGTAAGATTCCTGTTCAAAAATGTCAATCTTAAAACTTAATTAACTTTTAGTTGAATTATAGGAATGAACTCAATTTTATTAGTTGCTAATTTTGACTTGCATCTTAATAACAATCCTCCACAAATTGCGTCGACCTGCAAACTGTTAAAATTGCTAAGAATCTCAGAAATTTGCTATAAACTTGAAGCCAGACAGTTGAATGGGTGCAACTTGCTTAAGTTACCTTAAAATACTAAAATATAGGGCAATTATTCCTAGGCGGAACTGTTACACAATATTTACATAGGGATCGATCGTTAAGTCATTATTTCTATTTAAAACTAACACAGCTGAAATGTGGAAAAGTTTCCGGCGATGGTTAATGTATAAGTTGATCATATCTTAAGCAATTCCGTCAAATGTAAATTGATGAATAACCGATTTTTAATCGCATTTCTAACTGATTATTTTATTATATTTCTTCGCTTTTAGTAATCTGCATAGAATATTGAACTGTAATAAATTAGTCGTATTATTCAGCGATTAGTAATCGACTTTGACAGCCATATTTCAATCCAATGATTTCTGAGCAATACATAAAACTAGTTATGATATAAAAATATACGGTTATCACGTGACCTGGATACCGAAGATATAGGGCTGCATTTTTATGCGCCTGTACGACCTTACGCATTTCCATTAAAATTTCTCCTTGCGAACTGATTAGCGCCCCAGACTGGAGTTTAAATAGCACTGTCCTTATCGATTGTATATTAACTAGTTTTCAATCAATACTTTGCATCGATGGCGCCTTAAAGCACTGAAACAGTTTCGTTTAATGCTCACTTGATGGCGTAACTGTAGTGACTAGTTCACCGACAGTACTAGTTTAGATTTATTGCTTAGATTTTACTGTTTTCGAATTTTTTCCTGAAAGTTGGTTTTGCATGTTAAGCTGGACATTTATTTCTGTCATGTTGTGCAAGGGAAAATCTGTTTACCAAGTCCTCTAACTTTGTAATAAGCTATTTTCTTCGAAGCAGACAAATAAGCCAACAAACAAACATGTTGTATAAAATGTTTATCATTTTGCGATATTTCAATATTTTTCAATAATTTTGTTTCCTGTTTTATATACAGTAAATTTATCCTTTTAATTGTCTAAATGCATTGCAATATATTGCTGTCAGCCAGAACGTTACTGTATTTACTGTAATTGCATTTATTTCAATACATTTTAAGAGGAATATCATGTAAACCTGTTTTCAAAATTATTGTGCACTACCATATTCAACTTTTGCCAATAATTTAATTTTCTGTTTCGCATACACTACAATTTTAGATTTATCTTGTTTTCCAAATGAATTACTAGCACGTTTTGATGCTGTGGATTGATATCAGCCAGAATGAAACTGTATTTACTGTATTTGCAGTTATTTCAATACATTTTAAGATAAACATCATAAAAAATTCCACCGTTTTCAAAATTATTGAGTAATACCAGATGTCTCACTGCACTATATCAACATTTTTCAATTATTTTATTTTCTCTTTCATATTCAGAGATTTTGTTTTATGAAGCACAGTTAAGCAATTTTTGATGATGGACCAAAATATTTCTGCAGTTGCTAGACATTTTAGTATAAACATCTTACATTTTCTCTGTTTTCAAAATAATTAAGGAATACCATATGTGTTTGAAGATATACCCTGCATTGGGAAGTGAAATTTGAATTAAAAACATGGGTCATGACCTTGTTTTTCATTCAAATTTTTATTATAGCCACTAACATAATAAATACAAGAAAGGGTTAAATGGCGGCATTTTATTGATTTCATATCTGGAAGGGGTTACCGGGATTAAAACGATATCAATTACATTATTCAACGGGAGATAAAATCGTTTTTATTGCTCACTTTATTACATAGAAAATGGTTCATAAAGGCAAACGAAGGTATTTTTATGTAGAGAAATCTGTTACGGTCCAATTAATAATCGAATGAGGTGTTTCTTTGATGACGGTTAACCCAAAATCAATTGTTGTTGCTGTTGTGGCTGTGGTTGGGCTTGCTGTTGCACTCCAGCCAATTGGAATCCAGCTGGGGCACCCTGTACCACTCCTCCTTGTTGGGTGAATGCAAGACCCGTCGGGGTCAAAGGTACATAGCGAACTGTGGGTACTGCGGCGTAGTGTACTAGTCCGTGCACTGGTCCACTATCGGCAACCTGTATTAAATAGTGACCATTCATGTATTTTAACAAACAATTCATTGCAATAATTAACCACTGACGTTCTTCATTACCGTTCGCGAATGAAAGTTGCATATTGCATAGTTAATCATAATAATTTTATTGTCAAGTATATTTGACACGTTTGCTTTAATTTGAATAGTGTATACAGAGGTGTCTTAAAAGTCTTCACCAAACTTTCTTGTGAATTAAGAACCTGGCGTTTGAAACTGTATTTCGGCTTAGCTCAATCAAGATAAATTTTAAAAATGTCGAGTTCTTTTTCATTGCAAATGACTTTCATACAGAAAAGCATCTCCTTATATGCCAAATATTGACGTTTATACTACAAATTTTGATTTAGTGCAGTTCTGTTTACCTTTTGTGCTCAAAATCCATACTTAAAATGTATGGATATCTGTTGGAGGAATTTGGGAGTAACCATGTTAAACAATTGTTTCCGAAAGTGATAAACGTATTTTCAGTTAGTTTTACTTGACTGTTAGCTGATCTGTCCTGATCAGCTATCCTATAGAAGTCGTATTTTTCACACTTGAAGAAACTTACAGAAAAGAATTTCATCTCATAATAGTAAAAATAATGATTTTAGTTTAACCGTATGTGGTGCTTTTAGCAGTTTAAAATATTTATCAGCAGTTGATCAGAAATTTCAATTTCATCACAACGTATTTATTTGCGATTCGATCTCCAGATTGTTATTCGAAAATAAGGCTATTGTTTTACAAAGAATTGTAATTATATTAGAAAGAAACTCTTTTCATGTTATTTTTTTTGTTTTTGAGTGGCAATGCTGAAATGGGTTACTCGATAATGAAATAACTGATTTTCTATTTGGAATTTTCACGACTACGAAATAACGATGAAAGAAAGTAAAACTAAGAAAGCTTATCGTTTAATTCGAATCTTGACATTTAGGAAAACTAGGCAACACAAAAAAACTGGATAATGTACTCACGGTGTAAGCGAAGTTTCCTCCAAGGCGTTGCACTGCAATGTGGGCACTGTCAAGATTTGGTAGTCTGACTTGCTGCGTGACTATTCCCTGAGGTGCAGCCATGGTGCCCACCAAACAAGATGCAAAAACGAGAATCTGAAGCAAAACCATGACGAACAGAACAAATTAAAAAAAATTGTGATAACGAGAAAGACTTTTAATCATTCAAACATCGTTATAAAAAGTTGCCAGCAGCCAGTTTTGCTTTGAAAAAGTACTGCACAAGACGATTAAATTTTATAAAGATGCTTGATTGCCATTTCGTTTGCATAAACATATTGTTACCGTACAATGAACTTTGATTAATTTGAAGATTTGACGAAATTAGAAAACAAAAGTTAAAAGTATGAAACTCGATATTAAATGGGTCTGGAGAAAATTTTAAATGAGAAAAGAGTATAGTTTTTTAGTAGTGGGCCTTCCTAAAACGATTTGCATTGTATGAAACTTAAAATTATACGTTTTAATGTATTATTGCATTTAAACAACGGTGAAGCCATTATAATATTATCTGCAACCAAATGTTTTTATTTAGTCCAATCTTCAAATTGTTGAAATGAAAGTTATATTATAGAACTTATTAAATGGTGCTGGTTAAAAAATGGGACAAGAATATGCATACCTAATAAAAGTA
Source organism: Kryphioiulus occultus (assembly GCA_034687865.1). Classification (NCBI taxonomy): domain Eukaryota; kingdom Metazoa; phylum Arthropoda; class Diplopoda; order Julida; family Julidae; genus Kryphioiulus; species Kryphioiulus occultus. The sequence continues at coordinate 2,289 of JAQGAF010000447.1, read as the reverse complement.
GTGCAATTAAGCTCAGAACCCATTATATTGTTATCTTATTAAATATGTCTAGTTAAAATGGGAAAAGAATATGTCTACCTCATTAACGTAGTGCATTATATGAAACTTAAAATTTTAATTTTTAATATATTATTGCATTTAATTAAGTTTCAGGACCCATTGTGATATTACCGACAACCGAAACTTTGATTAATTTGAAGATTGGCGAAATTAAAAATGAAAGTTGTTAATACAAAACTTGATTTTAAATGGGCATAGTGAAAAATTTAAATGGGAAAAGATCACAGTTTTTCAATAGTGAACTTACCTTGCAAGCCCCGTGCATTTTTGTAAAACTCAAAATTTTAATTTTCCATATTATTCGCATTCTTAAACTTCAGAATTAATTGCACTAAGCTTAAGTTCACATGCCATTTGACTTCAGATATCCGCATTGTTGATCCATCGATATAATATTCGTATGAGGCAGTATGAGGCAGAATATAACCAGGAAATGTTATACCTTGTCGACCAAACAAACTCTTCACAAACCAGTGAGTGTTTTTCAAAATATTATTTAGTTAAGATATTGGCATTATTGATCAGTATAATATTAGTACGAGGTAGTATGATTCGGTATACAACTAGGAAATCTTATATGTTGTTTAATGAAACAACGTCTTCACAAACCAGTTTGTGTTTTAAAATGTTATTTTGTGAAGACATTCGCATTGTTGTTGATCAAAATAATATTGATTTGAGACAGTTTGACGAAACAGCGTCTTCACAAACTAGTTAACAATTCAGAATATTATTTAGTTAAGATATCCGCGTTGTTGAACCATAAATACAATATTGGTATGAGGCAGAATATAACTAGGAAATGATATATGTTGTTTGACGAAACGCCTTCACAAACCATTATAACTTTTCACAATATTATTTAGTTAAGATATCCGCATTGTTGTTGATCAATTTAACATTGGTTTGAGGCAGTACGAGGCAGTTTGACGAAAAAAGCCTTCACAAACCAGTTAACAATTCAAAATATTATTTGGTTAAGATTAATCATGCACTAAAACCTGGCGCTATCTACAGACGATTGTTTACATTTTCAATGGCACGTTTGACTTACCAAAACCTTGAGAGACATTGTGATGTAGTAGCTGCAGTTGATATGTGACAATTGAGACAAGAGCTAGCCTTTGTCTTTCAGTGGTTTCGTTTGAGTACTTCTCTTCCGGAAAATTCTTTAAGAAACTGGAGTGTCGATTACTTATATACCGGTGAAATGTGCGACCTAGTCTAGCTTTTGGGGATTTTGGGAGTGACAAACGGTCCAAGGAAAGCCAGCTTTGGGGGGTTGACCACTGGCAACTTCTAGTGTTGTTCAAGTGTGTTCCTGAGACACTGCCCTCGTCCTTGGCAATGCACATTCTGTACATGGCAGTAGCCGCAGCAATTTCAAATCATAATGGAAAAGGGTATGATGGTGAGGGAATTGGGGCAAGGACTACACCTCAAATTTAATACCAAATATCGCTTTCATTTTTCGCGAATCGAAATTAATGGATCAGCAAACCAACAAACATGACGTTAATTTCAGGTGGTTCAGCAATATTCAAGCTCGTATTCCCTTATCGTATTAACATAGTATTGAAGGTGACAGACCAAAAAAATATCATCTATAAATAACGAAACAGATTGGTCGAACACTTGCTCCACATAGGTCTACCCCAGCCCCATACACGAGCCAAAAAAACAAGTATTAAAATTCGTTTATCAAGGCAAGTGCCACAAAAAATGCTCCAGAAAACAACAGTTGTTTTTTATGCATATTGGGTTACCTGAATAGTCGTTACTTTTAAATAACTCCTACTGAACTCGTTTTTATTTTAGCATTTTTCTCTCAACTTCAATTCCGCGTTTCCAAATTTAATGAATTATTTATTCAATCTTTAAGCCAGTTACATGTTCACATGTCCAGAAAGTGCATACCTACGAGCCGTTAAATTTTGCTAGTAAACAAATGATTAAAATTAGTTAAGGACGACTGGAAAAGAAACCTGATTGATCTCCTTTCTGGCTCGTATAAAAGCAGCTTTCAGGATGGCTGTTTTCATTGTGTTTTTAAAAAACGCCATGAGAGGGTCAAGCTAGCCTGTTTAAGACTAACTAAACTACAGAAGTTTAGAGATTCTGGTAATCGATAGTTATCGAGGGAGCTCTGTCCGATACCAACTTGGATGGAAAACCATGCACAAGCCCTACATGATTCATTACAAATTTAGCCACAGTTAATGAGGTTGC
>JAQGAF010000446.1:0-51875 GCA_034687865.1 Kryphioiulus occultus | reverse complement strand
GTAAGCACACTTATCCTAGCACCAGCGGATTGAACGTTATTTTGAGAGGCCCAGATATCTGGTCCACCCTGTATATACATGTATATATAGGTTGCATTGAACGTTTACAGGGTGTGTCAAAAACGATACCTAGATATTTTCTTTAATTGAAGGCGAATTTTGTTAAGAAATAAAAACATCTGGAAGTAATTTACTCCTGATATAAGAGAACATGAAAACAAATTGAAAGATTTAAGAGTAGTTTGCATATTTGAGTAAAATTCAATTCAATTTGAACTGAATTGGATATATTTGAGTAAAAAAGAGATATTGTTTTTTACAAATGAAATGTTATATAAGATAAAATAATCAAATGTGTTGATATACTTGTAACTCACTGAGGATTGCTTACTCTGCACATTTGATAACTTCAAGACGATGGACTTAATTCTACAGAGTGATTCCAAAACAATGTAATGTTTAAAAACCGTCTTTGTATTATTATTTTCGAATAACCCTGTAATGTTGGCTGTTATGGATGCCGTTGTAAATTCGTTATTACATACATGTATAGTACTTGGCAAAAATTATCACGATGTCGTTGACGAGCAATAAACCCATGATTAACATTTTTTTATTTACAAAAATAAAAAGCTAAAAATATTGCAAAAAGCAAGAAATTACTCGACATATTAAGACCGCTATTATGATATCACAAAAACGTAGTGATAATTATGTAATAGCACCAAGGGTGTTCAAGCCATTACCTTTAAATGGTTAATTTGTTTTTTTGTTAATTTGACTTGTTAGATCCTATCGTCAAAACTCATGAATGGTTTTTGATTTTGGCATAAACATGCTCATGAAAAATTTTATCTTAGAAATAATTATAACGATACGCTTTAACTGTATTTTTACACGTGAATTTGGATGTTTTCCTACAAGTGATACTTTCTAAATCAGATACGGATAAAAGCGCAGGTTTTTCTGCAGCTTTTGAATGTTTCCAGTTATCAAGAAAGTTGTATCAATTAAGATAACTTTCAAAAATTTTAAGCGCCTATTTTCTAGGCAATATACCCCGTGCAAACCAAATCTAGAAAAGATACACGAATAAGCAGGTTATCTTACCCATCTCGCGAATGTTAACTATCATAAGTCCCAAACCGTGCATATTAAGGAGATTACTTGGCACCCCAACGTGATGCCGTGCTGCAGAAGATGAAATACATTATAATCATGGATTTGCAAACAAATTAAGATGCTTTACTTTTCACTCAAACCATGTTAATTATGCCGAGCATCTAAATGACTTAAGAAACTATTCGAGATAAAGCCCGTGGAAACGATGTTTTAATATTGTAATTTTAGATGCGTGGTATAAGTACTTGGCACAGAGGAAAAGCACCATATGCAACGTAGAAACGTATAGAACTGTACATGCTATAAAACCATGACCATACTACTTATTCACACCATGTATATTTCAGACAAAATTACTAACACAAATCTTGCATGTATGAAATTTCATGACAATGTTCATGATTTAAACATGTACCACTTTCATATAAGGCCAAATAAGAAATAATGAGCGATGTAATCGTTAAAAGAAATATAGTAAAATGCAAAGCAAAGTGTTAATTTTGCCAAAATGGTTTAATCTGTCTAGGATTATTCCAAAATTAAACAGCCACTGAAGTCAAGATACCTACTGGACATGTATATTAGTGAGAGACGTTTGTTGATGTTGCTTGTTTCTTTAACTTATTACCACGTGTATACACTGTATGTATTTCAATGTTCCTCAACATTCCTGATAAGTTTGGTGTGGACAAATTGTTCCAGCAAGTTGGCAAGGTTTCTGTTACCATGCAGAAACAGGTTGCAACAAATTAGCCACAACATGTTCCTCAATAAGTCTCTGTCCGTGTGTACCAAAAGTTATACTAGATTGATTTTTAATTGGTAAAAGATTTAAAAAAAACAATTAAAATGTCAGGTAAATTCGTGCATAAATTAAGGTCGAGCTAATTATAAATAGCAGTTGCTTTTGATGTGTATTGATGTCGTGCCGCATCACTTGTAAAATTGACCTCCTCATAAGGGGTCAGCCATCTGTGACGGCATGTGGTGAATAAGAAACAAAACATGATCTATACCGTATGCAATTATCTAATTTGGGCATATACACGCAGCGCCATCTCGAGCAAAGAAAGTGATTCAGGAATGAAAACTCGAACGAAATTGAACGAAAATGCACCCTGTATTTGCACGAATCTCGATATGAATTCGATGTACCCAGCTTCCCAAACTTTTTTCTTCAATAATCATAAACCACTTATCAGAAAGCCTCGTTAACCAACACTGCTTATGAGAAAATCATTTTTACTCAATTCAGATATACATTCAATATACTGTATATCATCAGAAATGCTTCACTCTAATAATAAATACACTTCTTAGACTTTTACAATATCAGTACATATTGACTGCATGCATGGTAACCTTCTTCAAAGAACTTATAATACGCTTTTATGATAAATTTTAATTTGTATTCCGAGTTGTGTCGTTTAACCAATACCCAAAGAAAAATCACTTAAATAATTTTGGGAACCAGATATACAGCTTATTTAAGAAGAAGTTCTAAATGAGGGTTTCCCTGTTTATATCCGTTGATATTTTAACTTCCCTGACTTTTCCAGGTTTTAAAACAACTTTCCCTGTCCACCCTGGACATTGAAAAAGCAAAAATATGACATTTCTTTTACAGAATTGCTTGTCATTTCTTGATTTTTGGGCTAACTAATATTAGATAAGCAAACCCTGTTGATTTGGTAAATTACCCTGATTTTTAACAGTAAATCAGTTTTCCTTGACTTTTCCAGACAGTTTCAATTTCTATGACTGTTTCAGGATTTCCAGGTCTGCGTGAACTATGTAAATTTTATATAGACATGAAAGTTGACGTGAAATTAAATTTACAAATCTACTTCATGGTGAAATTTGTAAAAACTGCTTTCTATATATTTTAACTATTCCAAAATATTACATTGCAGTTATAAAGTAGTGCAAGCATAGCCTATCAACCTATATCATTAGAAACGACAAGCACATTAAGTTCCAGAAACATTTCTGAAAAACAAGTGCATTTTTCGATCTCGACTGCACCAAACCTGAAGAAATGAGTTTTGTGAAAGAAAGTCGATTATATAAAGGTTAATAGGGGTTAATTCCCCCACCGATGTTTCGTTTCTGTGGCCAACCATAAAAACGTCGTGAACAATTGATGGCCAGCTACATTGGGCCATTGAAAACACGCACTTTGCTCATTCAGCTCGCCCGTGTAACGCGATTGTTATATTTGTAACAACCTCGGTTATAAAATATTAACCGCTAATGTATTTCGCCAGCCTAACTTATAATTCCACGCAAATGATTATTGGATCAGATCTGTTTTTTTTGGCCGAAATTATACGCGCTATATACAGGTATATGCTGGCGTTATGATATGCTATAGCTGGCACGTCACATAATGTATCACTCCTTAAATTATTCACGTAAAGTTGAAATTACATTGTGATGGCAGTTGATAAGAGCTTCGGCAAAAACCCAGTTAAACTTCAACGGAATGTTTACGCAAAATTGATCTTCATTGAACGTATTACATTTCTAAGCATCACAAGTACATGGGCGAGCAGACCAGGAAGCTGTAGTTAAAGGGGATAGAACGTTTGCCTATATGTATAAAACCCACGCTTACATATCCTATTAATTTACCCAAAATTGGGTAAAGGTGCTTTTTCATCATAGGTAGTCACCTTTAAATACACATTACAATTTGACGAAAGTGATCAGTAAGCGTTTCAACTGTTCTTAAAAACGTCACAATACAGATTTTTGCGAAAATACAAGTTAAATTCTTTGCTTTTTCAACTACCAATCTAATAATTACCTTCTGATGGTTGGTTTACTTGAGCTGCACCTGAAAAGTTGACATTTTACACCACCTTGAAAAAATTCAATTCAGTTCTTTTTGCAAAATGAAATCCCACGTTCCACGGTTGCCATGGTTGCCACGAGCGCCGCCTACTCGTGCATCGTCACGTGACACTATTCGACCAATCAAGACTCGCACGTGATGAGCGGCAAATTCAAACTCCAATATTCTATGTAAATGCATTTATTAAAGCATTTTGTTTTTCTGATAACATTGAATATTTATCTGCATTTGGTGAAGATGACTTTGTGGTAGGTGGTTTTGGGTGACAAGTACTTTCTGATCAACGCTTTTTGGGTAATGGATTGGAAAAAGTTTGGGAAGAACTGCAAGCTATCTTTGCAAACTACTTGTGCATTGTACCCTGTGTCCTACATGCAGAGTGATTTACTTGGAGGTTTCACGATTATAAATTTGAGGTTTTGTATGAAGGTAGGGCTTAGCCTGCAGGTATAAAAATAGTCGACGGTATCTGCTAGTCTCGGGACAGGTGATTTTTATTTACCCGTATAATATGGTTGACACAGATTTTTAAAAAAAATCAGAATTTCGACAGCCAAAAACAGGGAAGAGCATACTTTCTCACTCAGGGGTAATACGACCTGGAACACAGTCGTGCATTTTTCCATATTTTTTACAAGAACATTCAGCTCGAACAAATGGATCTAGTAATTGAAATGTGACATGCATGTTAGCTTATATCAGAACGAAAAAAAAAAAATCAAAATTCAACTTGAAACATTTTCATATTGTTGCACTCAAAATATACAATTTCATCTTAAGCCATAGAAACACGGTTTCTGGGAAACATTTCCTCAAAATGTTTCCACGTTTCTAGCAAGAAATATGTTTGGGGAAATATTTTCAAAAAAAGCCAAACAATTTCCCCAAATTCCTAAAAACCAGCATATTTTTGGATGAAATGAAAAAACATCGGGGAAAAGTGAGAAAGATTTACTATAACGTCATCAGATTCAGAGAGACCTAACACCAACGCAACAAACGTTTTCACCAAACAGACCATGGTTTTTACGCCAGTCCAATTTAATACATTTTTAATGATTTTCGAACGTGTTACTCTCCCATGCACGACTCATTAAATAAACATCAAACAGCAGTTGTTGCTCGGAGTGACCAGTAGTGGATTTCACAGCAAAAAACCATAAAACCTTCAAAGGACCTCATTTGGAAGGCCCTCAGGGTGCAGGACCCGCAATTCAACTGGTGTGTCCCTTATAGGCCCAATAAAATCAACAAAAAAACAACGCCATGGTCAGTGACCCTACGCTCAGGAAATTGATCAATAACGGTTTCGGTAGTCGAAAACTTTTTATGGGTCTTTAATGGCCTTTAAACCAAAACAGCCTGCGAAGGTAAGTGCAGGACCCCCTATTTCATCAACGTAAATTTTCTAAGAAAATTCAATTGCCAGGACGAATTTGCCGCTCATTTGTCTAGGGTCAAATTTCGCAAAACAAAACATCGAAAAATAAATAATTTGCGAAAATATCAGAGGTGTCCAACAATTTTTTGTATAATGTTAAAATATGTGTCGAATATTTGAGCAAAAGTAAAAAACTTAATCATTTTCGACAATTTGGAGTAATATTACTTTATTTTGGATCAGGTTTTGAATTTTGCCGAATTTTCACAAACCCGGTTCTGTCCACTTAAACAGCCCAAATATGAGTTTTGTGAAACTACTGTAATTTACTAATATCGTCTTTGCAAATTTTGTTTTTCTAAAATATTTGAAAAGCATTGAAAACTAAACATGTAGGCCAGGGTGACCACAATACACAATTGTTTATTTTGCAATTTCCCTGATCCTTAAAGTTCCCTTATTTTTTTCACGAACTCATCAGCTATGGAATGAAACGTAGTATACTTTACTGTACATTTAAAAAAAATATCAATTTTAAGTAGCCTAAACATCAAATTGGCTTAATCTTTTGAGAAAATTTTTCTTCTGCAAAAATTGTAATCCCTTAATGTTGAGCTTGAATCATACGCTTCTTAATCATTAATTCGTGTCTTTAGCCTTTTAATTATTTTTTGGTTCTATAAAGGAAAAGTCCAGCAAATTTAAAAATCCCCACATTTTCTCTAAAAATTTAAAAGTTGATGATTTCCCTGACTATTCTCACCTAAATTTTAATTCCTAAACATTTCCCAATTTTCCAGGAAGTGTGCTGCAAAAAATAAATAAAACCATTTTTTCTGTTTCTTAAAATATATTTTAAGTACAAACAAATTAAAATTCCCCGATTTGATCTGAAAACTGTCTTTTTATTGCAAATTTCCCGCTAATTCCCTTATTCACCCTAGATTTCACCTGCTTTGAAATTTCCTGATTTTCTGGTCACCCTGTACGTTTCGTAAATTTCTCAAAAGGCAAGTCAAACTCAAATCTCACGTTTTCTTCAGAAATACCATATTTCAGCATTAGTGTATAGCTGCGATAGCCGACCATGGCGCATTTCTCCGAAAACTTTCCCCACGCATGCAGCATTTACCGCAGGTTCACTTGCCAAAAAACGGCAAAAAAGGCACACAAAAAAGGCCAAAAAAAAAGCAAAAAATCACAAAGATGACCGCTCGAAATTTCCGAAATAGTCATTGACACCAGCCGGCGTCCGCACGTTTCAAAGACGGTAATTTGCGAACGCCCCATACCAGATTTTCTTGAATCGCTATTTTGTAAACAAGAAATTTCACGCTTTGGGGGTATTTGGGGGTACTGGTCAGTTTGCGTAGAAAAAAACGACCTCTAAACTAAGGTGGCTCTCGGACACCCAGAGGAGCCCCTCAGGAACCAGCGGACCATGACCACATCCCACCCCTGAGGACCCCCACCCCAAAAACCCTCCCAACCCCCCCAGCACCCATGGCATCAGCGATTCGATCCTATTGGTCAGTTCGACCTTCGGCAACCTTTCAGAGCCTTTCGGAACCCAATTCCACGTTTTATTTCTCATTATATTTAAATAAAAAAAAGAGAAAAGCGGAAAAAAAACGGTGATGTAAAAGGCCGAGGGTGGTGCATGGCACGGGAAAGCCAAACAGAGGCAAAAATAAAATTTTCGATAGAGCTGGTTAATGTTTGGGAAGCCTATCGGCTGATCCAGCAGCCATAACCAGAGGAGTACTAAAAGTGTGACGCTCTAAAGTCATAAACTTTTGGCGAGAACTTGGGATTGGCATACTAGCCGTAATTTCCAAGTCATAAAAAGCTGGGAATGTCAAATGAGGATATTAATGGACGGTAGTAACTTGTGACCGAGCGATTAAAAGTCTCGTTATTCAAGATAGTTTTCGCTCAATGACGTGCACTGTTGTTACATTAAAGGTGAAGCCCCTATGGTCGGGGGTACAAATATATCCAGTCCGTGCATGGCTCGGGGTTCACACGCTCGTATCTTAGTTGTGGGTGCCAGCCGAAGCAAGTAACAACCGGGAAACACGATGGGACCGGATATCGATCGGATATACACGTTTACAAAAATCGGATTTTTAAAAAAAGTGCATACGGAGACTGTGCACCATCTGCTTTAATCAAAAGCTAATTGATTTCGCGATTGTGTGAACCACGCTTTAACACCCGTTGTGCCATATCCAGTATGCAAATGACGAGCCGCCATGTTGGGGATCGACCCGTGGATTACTGTCACCTGACCCCCCCGTGGATTCTACGTTTGTTTTTTGTGGAAAATTCAACTTTTTTTCTCCCGAACAATTCTTCCGTTCGGTTTCACGCACTGCTATGGGTTGGGGATGCGTGAGGATGACCCATGACCCTTGGCTCCGCGAATTTTGCAGCGAACACCACTCGGGACATCGAAATTATTCAAAATGTATCCAGCAAAAAACATTACTCCTACTACTACTACTGAAGACTACGAAATTAAATCAGAAAAATTCCAGGAATGCATTACCGTGCAAAAAAAAATAAAAAATAAAAAATGCGAAAACCGAAAAGTCTCGTTTTAAGATGCTGATGTGCTTAAAACACAAAATTCGTCTTAAAATTTGACTACGGTTTTACAGTGTTACCAAATTTTGGGCTTTAATTCTTTTGATAACCAGATTTTGAGCTTTAATTTTTTTTTGATAAACCGTTTTGTTCGAATCGTTTTCCATTCGAAACGTTAGCAATTCGCCGTGAAAACAGTGTTATTTTAAAACCTATAGATGTAACTGTTCCAGACACAATTCGTCTTAAAGTAAGACTGCTTTAATCAGTGTAACCAAATTCTGATCATTCATATTTTGGTTAACAATTATGTTGAAAACGTTTCCCTTTCGAACCGTTATCAGTTTTCGAAGCAGATTCCAAAACGTTATCATTTTTCCAAAGCAGATTTCAACAACAATCCATTGTGAAAATATTCGTTCGGTAGCATATGTCGCATAAAACATTTAACTAAGGGGTAACATTGATTAAAATTATCTAAAATGTATTTATTATTTTCATTTTGTTGATCTGTTTATTCCGTTAATTTTCCTAGTTTCGGTTTTAAATATACCTGTTTCGCATTATGGACGGATGTCGCCATTAATCCTATAGGGAAAAAGCTCATAGTTTTAAAAACGAATGGTTTAAGAATAAATCAACAATTCGTGTTTTCGGCTTGTTATTTTCGTAAGCTTATGTTGGAGAATTTACATTTTAGATAAATTTGAACCAATTCTACTCAGTCTTCTGATGTGCATGGCATGCGTTACATGTAACCGAATTTTTCATTATGGATTAATGTCTGCAATTTTTGAAAATTGATTACGTTCGAAACTGTTTTGAAAAAAAATAAAACTGAAAATCTGGATATCTTTCATCAAGGGTGCAGCCTCCTGGTTGCTAATGGCGTTTGCCGTTGTGAATGGAGTTCAATATCAAATAAAATAGAAAAGCGAAGTGAAAACGTGAGTAGTAGTAATGAATTTCAGTAAAAAAAAATGTGCATTTCGAAAAAATGGCCGATTCCCAACGCACCAATTGGAGGTCGAGACTGTCGTGACGATTTCACCAAACAGCTAGCATCGGAAGACGAGGTCTATATTTTTATTTATTTTTTGTTATTTGTTTCGTTGTATTATTTTGGGCAATTTTATGCTGGAGGATGATCTGTGGTTAACGCGGTGATGATGGGAATTGTTTGATTTACATATTTTGCGAATGCCGCTATGGAGTATTTTGCGAATGACACGGACAGCCATGTATTACTTTAGTAGCAAACTTTAAAATAAAATAAAAATAATCTAATGTCAATGTATATTTACGAATTTTCATCTGGCTAGTGTGTATACTGTATATTTCATGCATATACATTGTAGCTTTAACTGTACGCATATTTTAGCGATAATGTTTTAATCAAAACATCACACAGTTAACATTTTTGTGTAACAGTGTACAATAATGCAATATTAGCGATATTTTAACGAAATATATATTCAGTTCAACTACGTTTTTAGATTTTAAAGGCACTGAATACGTATAGGTCGTATGCAAACACATGTGTATTCAAACCGCTATATAATTTTAATTCAACGTTTTATTTAATGTAAACTGGCAATAAACAAGCGCCCATGTATAGTAAACAACACAATGTAAAGATTATCGCCATATAATTTCAGTAATGTTCATTTTAGTGTCTGATGCATGTGCACATTTGATGTCTAATATAGGCCTATACACAACTTGAAATTTTGAAATATCATGGAGAATTTACGCAAAAATCAAGCATCTTCAGTTGAAATTTTGCTGTGACGTTTCCAAAAATTAAATTCCAGAAATTAACTTAAGAATTTATTTCACATGTTTATTGCTTTGCACAAGCCAGGAATTCCAAGCTGTGAAAATGTTAAAAGTCATGGGGAATAGACAAAAATCAGGTAATTTCAGTTGAAATTTCGCTATGAAATTTCAGCTATAACGAAATTACCGAAAATTATTCCACATGTATAATTCCTCGCATACTGCACGATATAGAGATTTCAAGCTGGAATTTCACTCGATGCGCATTTAAGGATATTTCCGTATCAAATCCTTACATTTATTACACATTTTGAGCATGTTTTCTATATTTCATCCTCTAAAACTAGGGTTAGAAAAGGTTAGAGACCTTTGTCGGGCAAATATTTTCAAATCCAGCGTTGCAATAGCCGAAAAGTGCGCTATAAACCCGAATTCGTACGCACTGTTTTTAAACTATAACTAGAATAAAATAACTCAGCAAAGTATTTCTAATTGCCCTAAACAAACACCGCAACCGGCTTCTATTAAGGGTCCTAATGCCCGCCCAACATCAGTTTTCATTAGAAATGAAGCAAATTATTGTCCAGCTTACAGGCGAGCCTATTACCGCGTACAAGCCATACATTTTCGCACTAATTATGACGAATTTGCCATCCTGTTTAGCAAATAGCAAACTGTCTGAAAACTGTAAATCTACGAAATATGCCCTTTTGTACGAATGCGAGGTAAACCCATGGGCAAGCTTCCCAATATAGCTACAGCAGCTGCATGCTGTAAGAAATGCAATTAAAGAGCGAGAATAAAACTGAATTAAATAAATTAAGGCCATTGGGCTGTCATGGCTTCCTCCCCAAAAAATTCTTAATCCGGATCAGGAAAAATTGCGATTGCAACGCTTTTCGCGCCATGGCCGTCATATTGGATCCACATGGAAAATCCAATTCGAGCAGAAAAATCGAGTTAAAAATCCACCAATCAGTAAGCGAAGCGATATTTGCGCCAATCTATAGCCGTATGCATTGGAAGCAGATGGGGTGGCCATTTTTATTCCTCGTTAACTGCCCTGGAAGAGAGCCAAAATGGAGGAAATCGAATAAGGTTACAGTGAAAATGCAAAATAAGAGGCATTTTCGCAAAATACGCGCACGGCACATGGACTTCATAAAAGCTAAAATTAGCTCCTTCGCAAATTATTTGCCAACAGTACAGGGTGCGTCGAAAACCGCCTTACTCTCTGCGTGGCATTGTTTGATTGGGTTGGAGTTTTTGGGACACCCCGTACCGTCATGATTCATATTGGCGAAATGCATTTCATGATGCGGTAGCTAACGCCTACTTTTGGCCCTTAGTGATCAGTTAAGTTAATCGCCAATTATACACCACAAAAGACCATGAAAAATACTCTCGAACACATCTTGGTCTAAATAACGTCATGATATTTTGGAGAAACGTTCTTAAAAGGGTAAGGGCGCTTGGGTTACACGCATAAAACTTATCAAATTATATTATTACTGGGACCTATATAACGTAAAACGAAACCCCATATTTCTACATTTTAAAGGGACTTTCATTAAAAAGCAAGAAAAATTAAAATAATCATTTGAATTTAATATATAATGGTTATTTGAAGTTAGATTAATCGTCTACTTTTTAAAATACTTATTATTCGTTGAAAGGAATCAAATTACATTATTACCCGTAACCCATGCGTGTATTATGAAACCTTATTTATCCACACTTTAAAGGGATTTGTACTATGAAGTAAGGAAAGTTAAAAAAATACTCCTTTGAATTTAATATGGAATGTGATATAGTCATTTAGAGTTATAGCGGTCTAATTTTTAAATACATATTAATCGTTTAAAGGAATCAAACAATCAAATTGTAGGCCTATTATTACATTACCCATACACATAAGACGGCACCCTAATTCGTCACATTTTCAAGGGCTTTTCATAAAAAGCAAGGAAATTTAAAATACTCCTTTGAATTTAAGGTGTACAGTATAATGGTCATTTAGAGTTAGATTGGTGGTCTACTTTTTAAACACATAATTCGTTTAAAGGAATCAAAATATAGTATTACATGACTATTACGTTACCCATACAGGTAAAACAAAATCCTATTTCTGTAAAATATTTCGATACGAAAAATTAAAAATTACTCCTAATTTAAGGTGTATTACAATGGTCATTTAAACATTTATAGTGGTCTACTTTTCAAATAATTCCTCATTCGTTTAAACTCATGCTAAAAGGAGTCTACAGTTCTTTCTAGAGCCTAAATGAAATATACGAGCTCCTCTGAAAATGTAGAAACTACACCTTTTTATTTTTTTTGATTGCATGCATTTTTTCCCCACTTGAGCTTTGCAATGGCTGAAAGTTTATTACCGTGCATAATGACGAGACCTACGTTAAATTAAGTTTTTTTTTGGCTAAATAAGAAATATCAGATTCGCTCGAGATTAAATTAGCTTAGGCCTACGTCTTATTTTTGATATAAAAGTCAGATCGATAGAAAGGCATTTTGGCGTTGCATTACGGAGTCCCAAGACATTAGTAGCTGGAAACATATTTCATTAAAATAAATAGAAAAAATGCACTAACAGGACTAAATGCATGATTATACCCAGCTCAATCTTTCATTATTATTCAAGAGCTTAAAAAGCAGACTAGGTTACATTTCTTTCTGGTAATAAAGTGGCAATTGAAAAACGCCTTTGCTACCAAACTGAGCTAAAATTTAATCAAAAATCGCATTTATGATTAGCTGCACAACAATTTTAATTGGTAATTAAATTATTTGTTTCTATTAATATTAAGGCAAGTCCAAATAAATGATTGACCATCTTAAAAAAATATTTGAAAATGTCAAACTGATATCGTATATTTAATGTAAAATTTGGTGACATTTGTCACCATCGCAAGCATGTCATCAGATTATTTCTTAGTGTTATGTGCAAGAATGTACAGTTGACATGCCAAAAAAAACAGCGCTTCCACGAATGATTTAAAATTCACTATAAGTTTTGCATAAAAAAATAAAATTTTCTTAAATGTAAAATAGCTAGCCCCAAGACTGATTTTTAAGCGACTTAATTACACATTTATTTATAGACGATGTTTTCGATGCAATAGATTTGAGAGACTATTTTTAACCATTCAACTTATTAGCCAATGAAATTGTCTTAAAGCTGATTTGTCGATCGTCAGATGCAAATTGGTTGTCGACTAAGTATGCTATAATTAACTTCCACATATTTACATATAAGTTTTACATTTTTTGCATTAAAGAAAGGCCATATATTTTGGAGCAGCCATTGGATGAATGCCAAATGGGAATCTTGACAGTATTTTATACACATGCAACAAATTTGAGAAAAACTAAATGATTTCGTCAATTTGAGAAATACAAAATGATAAAAGGGCTATACTTAAACTTGAAAATAATGCAGATATAATGTAAGGATTTCGTCGTTGTATACAGTTCATGTATTTGATAAATTATGTTAGTTCGTCTTAAAATTATATTATAGCAAATATATCCGAATTAATTGGTGACGTAACTGAAAATACTGTACATGTAGACACCGGAAAAACTCCCCGACCATATATTGCCATATTATTGTAAAATTATACCAACGACAATTTTGAGAAGAACATGCATGCATGTATTTTGTATGTTACGTGTCATGAAATGTTATGTTTATTGCAATGTGTTATAAACTGGGTCCTATGGGCCAGATGAACGTGTATACAGTGTAGTCCTCTGTGACATGATAGTACTTGAGAATAGTGAAGTATAAGACCCGTTATTTCATACCTAAAATGTAATTTAAGAAATAGGCCTATGCATGTTTCTTAAAAATAGGCTTAGCTTAGTTTTATATAGAACGTGCATGAAATTGCGTATATTGTTTACATGTATACGGCAATTCACATGTGCAGGCTTCTAAAGCAATAGCACAAGACGTTTTGGTTAATTTAATATATATATATATGAAAATGAAAGGAAATGGATTTTAATTATGAAAATGCTTCATACATAATTCGTATACATTATATTAAGCGGGTGTACAGTAACTGCATGGGCATATTTTCAACCTGTTTTAGGCCTATAATGTAAAATATTGGCTAAAGAAAGTTTAATACCGGTACATCACATACACTATAGCTCTCCATCATGTCCTTTACCTTATATATTTATGAGATCTTATCGAAATCGTATATCTTATATACATGTAGTTAAATATGTACAGCATATCTTTTTGGTTATAAGCTGGAAATGAAGCAATTCCCACATGGTTTTTGGTGTTATTTCGATGAAATATATTGTGTGGATGAAATGGCTCGATTTTAAATTTCAGCCAGATAATTAATTCAAACAAAACAAACAAATGAACACAATTTGATGAAAAAATCGTGCGCCTATCTTTAAAATTTATTCTCAATTTCTATAGGCCTAAGCATAATTTTTTTTTTATAAGGTATAAAAACAGCATTCGTATTACATAAAATAGCAAACCAGTCGCCATAATACCGTTTAAATGACCAAAATTAATACCATTTTTCTGAGCGGGACTGTATAGTCTTCACAAAAATGTTATCTAAATTAAAGGGGAACATGCCATAATGGCGTTACAATTACACGCGTATTAGCATGGTTGCTAAACGACATAACATAGGTTATCAACCCAAAAACAAGAATTGTATACAAATATTATTTAGATATTAGAAACGGATATATTTATGCGCAAATTGGAAAGCCAACGACTAACCCTGCCTCATCCTTCCATTTCTAATTAAATTATAAAGCTGCAAATTTTATGTTTTTTCTTCTATTTTTAAAAAACGCTTTGAATCGATTAATAATCCTATACGAAAGCCGCACACGACCATAATTTAATCTGTACTTTAATCGCAGATTAAAGCGGGGGGCCCATTAGATTGTAGCAACCCCATAGCGATGGCTTCATTTTTTTAATGAATCAACTATAAATAGAACCAAATATTTAAGGTAGCTTAGTTTATTTAATTTACGTTTCGATTTTACCAACCACTGTTAAAGGGCTATTAGAGCAATTTTTAATCAGCCAGCCTCCCGTTGTTATCGCTAATTACACGCGACGTTATTAAATTTAATATCAGAAACATTTACGAATTGTGTAATTCGATGTTAATTAATTGGTATGCAATACCCAATAAATCAGCATTGTACGATCATCCTTTTTCGATTTTAAAGACAGCTCGTCAAATAGCTTTTACATCGTTACATTGTCTTTTACATTCATTTACATAGTTACCAAAATGCATGTTTTTCAAGTGAAAATACCTTCGCATCATGATCAGGTGTATTTGCCGTCATAATTTGACATATCCAAAAACATGTACTATTTCTCGCGATGCTATCTTTGCATAGTTGAATAGGGCCTATTAAATTTAATACCTGAAACATTCATGAATTGTGTAAATGGACGTTAATTAATTTGCATGTGATAGGCTACCCAATAGATCAGCGAATGTATGATCATCTTTTTTTAGATTTAAAGACAGATCATCAAATAGCTTCTTATACATGTACTTATGGCATATGAATAAATTTTGTTCAATTAAGCTTATAAAAATTATTTCGCATCATGATCAGGTGAATTTGACGTCATAATCTGTTAAATTAAAACTTGTAATATTTCGTACCATGCTATCTTTGCAGTAATCATGTTTGCCCTTTGGACCAAAGCCATATGTCCGTATACTGTCTACAGTAATAACAGATTTCCATGCATGCGAGTTCTGCATAAAATCCTATATGACCCAGATGACCTTTAGGCGCATAAATAACAATATATGAAGGTCCGTAATGTTAGCTCTACCTGTGTAATAAGCAAGGGCATCTAGCATCACATCCGAAGCGCCAGGAAGTGCTGAACCTCTGGTGGCAGAAAGCCGAACTAATATGGCGGCAGGGAGACATTTTGATGAGTTGAGTGTTTAGGGGGGGTCAGAGGGTTGGACTTATAAATAGAAGGATGGACGTTTATTGTGTTTGGGCCAATGGTGTAGAGACCGCTTGACAAGTGGGCATGATGAATGGCCTCGTGAATTACTCAGTGGGGCCATAATCAGAGCACGTGCACTTTGATCTATTAGCTCGGTGCCCCATAGGCCCCTGAAGCAGCTTGCCAAAAATGCTATTCCTCCATAGGAGGTTGCACTGGGGAAAATGCATAATTCGGCTATTTTCAGGTATCTTGACCAACGCTGTAAATCGCAGAATCCAATTTGGGACGTCAAGATGGGAGAAGTCCATGTGTGAACATAAATAAAAATTTTAAAAATTCAACTTTTTTTCGAGCAATTTCGAGGGCTTGTTGATCATGCTGAAAAGTGGGCCTTCTCGCTGGCTATAAATTTTGGTCAAATTTCGAATAGCCAAGGATGACTTGTTTGCTTTTTATAATTGAATTAAATTTCTGCATGGTCGCACGACGACGATCATTAGAGGTTTTCAATTTATGCGGCCTTATCAAGGCCCATAAAACGGTTTAGTTATTTTTTTTTATTTTTGGGATAGCGTATTCAGATTAGTGTAACGTCACGTCGCCAATGGCATAAGCGTGGAATATGCGGCCAATGCCATTGACATCATCACAACATCATCAAAGATTAATTTGCAAAAAAAAAGCCACGAAATGAATGCATCTACAGGGTGTGTTATAATGAATATGCACTGATGTCTTACACTAGGCTATGGTGCAATTCGCAAATTTCAACTTGAATTAAAATTTATACTTAGTAATCACAACATCATCAAATATTAATTCACAGAAAAAAATCTACAGGGTGTGCAAATGAATGTACACTGATAGGAGTATGGCGAAATTGTTAGATCGTCAGATTTTAAGTCGAATTAAAGTCAAACAAATGTTGCATGCATGATCTAGCCATTTTTAATAAGCTTAATTGTATTTCATTTTTTAGCTCTCATTCACAAAACGTGCTTTTCGATCATGCCTTGCAAGATCCTTGAAATTGCACTGTTTTGTTTTTTTTTTATTTAATTTTTTTAATCAAAGCAGGCCTGACTCGTTGAAAACTATGGTCAAGAACGAATTTAAAGGTGAAATGTAATTCGTGCGATATAAAGCACATTTTATGGCGAAAACTTGGATGTTGGCCAAAGACTTGCATTAAACAAATGTCTTATTAAATAACACGCAGTTAGTTCACTTTGAAGTCAAGCAGTTGTGTACAGTATACGTTTGGATAACCGAAGGATCCCAGTATCATCATATAATTTCCTCTTTAATGGAGTTTTAACTAATGCAATTTAAGCAAAGTGGTTTGTCCAGTAGGGCCTCAGAAAATTCTATAGTTTTGAAGTACTATTTTTATATTTATACAGAACTCCTTTCCACGTGTAATCTTATATTCAACTTAAAAATATAGAATACATGAATTCAACTCTGATATATAATTATACATCAGTTCTGATTCTAATGCTAAAGCCGCGTAATTAGGGAAGTATGCGTGTGAATATATTTACAATCTTTCACTAAGCTCTTAATTAAATTGTTTACCTAATCAACAACACTTGGGTCTTCTTTATAAAAACCATATACCTCACAAATAGTATCTACTTTGTAAAACCATATGGTTTTAATAAATGCTGCATAAAGGCGAATGTAAACATAAAATTGTATAATGCAAGTTGCCAAATCCTGTATATATATTGAAATTTCTGATAAGCAACTTGTACATTGCCTGAAACGTGAAAGGTCGTGCAGTTAAATTGAGTCATTCTGGTGTTTTTCAGACATTACAATGTATCGGAAAGTTCTTCTTATCGAGAATCTTCCTATAACTAAATCATGTAATCGCTGCTGAACCCTGGTTTTAATTTGCAATTAGATTACAAATGAAGATATATTATACAGTATAAGCACAACCCGCGCAATACATAAACAGATGCCGAAAATTATTGCATATACATGTACATGTATCCAGTCTTTATCTGCAACGCGATATAAATTCCATGTCCACCCCCACTTAACCTTCCATTTTTTTTACCAAGCCGTAACTTATCATTCCGGATATATATAGATTCATGCTGAAATAATTCAAGAATTGGCCTTTGAAAAAAAGGGGCCCATAGGCCTAGCATTGCGTCGCCATTTCATGGATAAAGATACATGTATATGTGCCCTACATATCTCATGGCTGAAATCCAAATGAAGTTGTAAGAGATTAGAGCTGCATATATATCAACGAGCCACCCACTACTCATCTATATTTAACAGCGAATTAGCATAGTGAAATTAAATACGTCAATAATATTCGCCAGCTATCTAATCGCCTTTCGTCAGTTATAAATGTAGGGTAGGAGGCCTTAAAATCGCAGGCTCGCAGTAAACCAATATGGGTGGAAACCCAGAATAAAATTCCAATTAATATGTTAATAATTTTCCGAAGCTCTCAAATTGGGCTCAGGTTAGCAGATTTTGCGACGCTGAGCTTGACATTAAAACGATTGAGGACACTCGATAAAACTGCCCAAATTGTTACACAATGTTACCCATGTTGCTTGTACAGTGCAGGCCATTTACATGTACACTGTACATGGTTACTACATGTACCAATTTCTGAAAACCCAAAAACTACGAGAAATAATGTATTTCATAGGTTTATTTTCCTTGAAATGATTTTTTTTTGGAAATTATAATAACAATGAAACAATTTTAACGGTTTTTTATATAAACTAGATCACCAATAATCCTGTATCAGACAATTTTGAAAAATTTCATAAATATTATTATTGACAGCAATTTGAATTTTTTTAAAAACTAAATTACCAATAATGTATCAAGTAAAGAGCACGACACGCACCATTTTATAGAAAAACTTGATCACGTGCAAATGCTGCATTTTAGGGGAATGATGGACTTAATTATCAGACCAATCATTTTTAAGCTTTCTCAAAATTATAACGTTCAAATAAATTCAATTTTGATATTGGTGAATTCCAGGATTCAATTCAAAATAAAATTCTCTTAGGTTTCCAGGTTTTCCAGGTTGGTTGTCGCCGCGATTTAACAAAACCAATGACTTTTCCTTACAAATTTTCAAATTAATGTATAGTAAAATTATATTCCTTTATAAGTATTACCAACTTTGGAACCAATTTACCAACCTAAATGAGGTCGGACAAAATTGCACCATGATGTCACCCATTCACTAAAACAAGACATAACAGAATTTTAATTTTTTTTTGCTATGTAGCCGAATTAAGGTACATGTACTAGCCTAAAACACATCGTCACCATGCTGCAGGACGTAGCTCCGCACCACAATAAAGGCCCTTTTGAGGCGAAGTCGGTGGGCATCTCCCTGGCATATCTTACATAAGTGAGCATACATTATAGGAACAACAATGACCACCTCTGTGGCCAGGGTGTAAACGAGGTCAGTGCGATGAGACCTTATAGAGGGAACCCCACCTAGTCCCAAAAACTCATCCGTTCCAAGCAGGGATTTGAAGGGCAAAAACAGATGAAAACTCAGGACAAAGAAGAATGTTTATAAAAAAGAGAAAATTCAAGATGGCCATCAGTTTGTTAGGCTTTTACAAGGAAGGGATGGCTCCCATTAACTTTTTTTGGCGAAGAAAAGAGATAGCAGTCAAGGGGGTGGATAAAAAGAGTCGGGGAGGTATGTTTAAACAGCGAAAGAGAGAAAGAGAGAGAGAGAAAGAGGAATGTCCATTTGGGTGGATCTCACAAGCACCGACAGATCGTTTGACCAGTGTCCGAAACGTGAAACGTCCGGGAAACTAGGTCGCCCCCCTTTGTGTCATTCAGGTGTATATGGTCAGCGTAATGCATCGTGGGTCAGTCCAAGTGAATTAGTTTTTAGACGTTTTAGCCCATAGATTGATTTGCCGGAGTGAGTTTAGCATTTGCAATTTGGATATGATTTCATCCAAACATGCAGAGGGCATTCACACCAATGGGATTCGCTCATAACGCACCGAAAGGGTATTCCCGACATGGCATTGCGCTTCATACAACCCTATGTAAATACTACGCTATTTTAGAGATGCGTACATGACGAGGAAGCGAAACTGGTAACGGTATTGGCACTTGAGAAAAACCATATGCGACGATTTACGCAGTGACAATGTTTTGAGTAGGCCTACTTGCAATCGTACTTATCTACTAGCTGGGCATCGCTAAACTGCGTTGAAAAACGTCAGAAATACAAATTAAACTGTTCGATTTTGAATTACTGATATAATAAGTACCTGCTAATGGTTGTTTTACTTGATATACAACTGTAAATTTAGCGATTTATCGACATTGTACGCCATCTTGAAAAAATTAAACCCAAGTTCTTTTCTGGAGAATGGAACGTCTTCCAAATTCGAAATCTCATGTTCGACGGTTGCCATGGTTGCGCGTGCGACGCTCCTCGCGCACCTGGCACGTGACTCCGTTCGTCCAATCAACGCTCGCACGTGCTGTGGCGGCAAATTCAAAATTCCGATATACGTTTATGAGCATATCAAATAGAGAAATACATGTACTGTATTTAAGAAATGTTAGGTATAATAAGATAAACACGTACTGTATAATAATAATGATAACAGATGAAACGACTGAACAAGCCGACGTAATGAATGACCTCATTAACGGCAGTATACATGTGCATGCTATAGATAACCGGTTAAAATACAGGGTAAGTGAAACGTCTTGCCCCAATGATACACAGGTTAGTTGGTTGGTTGAGGATTTTTAACGTTGACCTGATACACATTTATAAAATGTGTTACACGTACAGATGAAAAAGGTATTAAAGCTCGAGGGAAGTGAGGTTATGGTTCATGGATTGATGGAAAATGGGATTGAAAACTAAAATAGCAGATTCATAACTACAAGATATTAAATGTATGGAGGTGAAATATGTCTGAAATTGGGAAATTATAAATTTATCCGTTTGTGTTAGTGGTCAGGGATGACCTTATACCGTATATATGGTAATGTCAGGCATCCCGTATGGAATTTAATAACTGATGGTTTGTTACTGTATACCGTAAAATGATGTTAAAGGTTGCAAAATCTTGCAGGAGAACGAGCAACAAACCTATACACATCCCTGTCTTATTCAATATTCATTTATGGACTTAAACCGTTACTTAATAACTTGATTTTCTTTGGCATATACCGTTAATATCACGTCTAAAAATTTCTTGTTAAAATAACCGAAGTGGAATTCTGTTAATGTTAAAAATAAATGTCCATCATGACGAGTCAGAGATGCATCTTAAAATAGTATAATGAGCCATTCATGATCAGTTTGAATAAATGCCAGCACTCCCAAGGCCAAAAAGTACAGAGAGCTACATGCAGTACATGTACATGTACCTAAATTAAAGTGAAAACCGTGAGATTATTTCATGCCGAAGAATTTTTCAGATAGTAATTAGGTCGTTTCAGAGTTTAGACAATCCATGCGAATATATGTATGTCAAAGTGAAATTTAATATTGGCCCAAATTATCAGTGACACAGTTGGCATTTTCAAATGATATTTTGGGTATGGCAAAACAGCGAAATTCATGCACGTTAACCAGAACGCTGCCCATACCCATTTTATAACGTTCGAAAAGTGGCCATGTTTATTTATTTTCTTTTGCCCCAAGACAGTGCCAAAATCAGGCGACAGTTCAGCTTTAATAGACGTTGGCAGAAGTGCGGCACTTGCATCGATGATTTCAATGTTTTTTGTATGACGAAATATCGAGTTTAAGAGCGAAATTTATTTGGTGATAAAATGGCGTTCTTTATTATGTCATATTACATTTCAAACTGTTACGACGCATATAAACATAACATCGTCAATAGTATTTATTAGGGTTCAACGGGGGAATTTTTTTTCTTACATACTGAAAATAGGCGTAAAAACGTCTTACGTCGATCCTGGGCCATGTTAAATGAGTCCAATCATTTTTATTAGTTGTTATCAGGCATTTTTGCCTACGAAGAGCTATATGCGTGCAAATGGCCAATTTTCTTCAATATGGCTGCACTTGAACGATCACGTTTTCGTATTAACCCAGCCTAAACTCCCCATCGCATCTCTAACTGTACTTTAAAGGCCAGTAACAATAAACGAGTTAGTTACGTTTATTAGTCATTGCGCAAAGAATTACCAACAGTTTACCAGGAAAGGAATTCCTCAACTCTGAATTTCACGCCATATTTATCTATATGCCCAAACCATGTTCATTCTCACTCATATAAATTGAGTCATGATGCGTAGAAATAAATTTAAATTTGGTACTGGGTACGTTCAAGTATTAAGTCATCACAAAATCGCGGTTTTTTTTTAGAACACCCACGTGTCGTCAGTCGTCATTACTTGACCACCCCCATCTAAAATGATGACAATCATGGCCCCTTCCAAAAAAAAAAAAAATAGAATTGAATGAAATTAAAAAAAAAATAAAATTAGAAAGGATGGATTTGGATTTAAGGACACATAATTACGAACTAAAGTACAGTTTTTCAGAAAAAAACAAATAAGGATTTTTTTTGTTCAAAATGTTATCATATATGATGAATTTGAATACAATGTTCTAAAACAATAGGGGCGTTCAAATTTTCCGTCACGTTTACTCGATTGTCATCATTTCCGGACTCATAAATGATGTGTAGTACTGCAAATTCCATGGCTTTTCATTGACTTTTTCATGACTTCAAAATGTTCTCAATGCCTATTAGAATGTGAGGTCGTTCAACTAAATAGTGATTTTGAGGAACATTCTATCAGTGATAACATGCTAATCGGCCAACCTGAATTTAATTACACGATTTTTCCATGATAATTATCATCCAAAAAATGTTCAAATTAGCGAACTTTTTACAAAAATCAGACCAGAAATGCTGAGTTTTTAGCCCATATCACAAATGATTAATTTTTACCTAATTGCTTTTTTATAAAACAGCAACGATGACGTCATTCGGCTAGCCCCTCCCCCTTTAGACGATGATGTAATTAACACTGAGACGTCCCCAATGACGCATAGTGATAATATTTGACATTTCTTCTAACAGTTATATTTACGATATCACAACGTGCAATTAAGTTATCCTAATGTAATTAACCAATTATTTTAATAACTAGTCGGAAGATGCGAGTTTAAACCTTATTGTCAAGGCTTCATAAAGCGTTGTTGTTTTAAAAACCAATTTAGAACATCTGCCATTAACGAGTATATAAACGATGGTGGTCAATTTCCTGCTGGGTCACCTGCTGGTCAATCGCTAATAAATTTCAAATTACGCAAAACATTTCTCACCATGCAAACCGCTAGTCCGAAGTTAATACACAAATTAAGAAACAAGAAAAAAGCAAAAAACAAATTGAATGTCTCTGGCCATTTTGCGACGGAAATTAAAAGGAGCCAGCCCAACTCTAGGATCATACTTCATTTCGTTCATGTCGCAATTAATTCCTCGCAAGTATAAACATTCATTTCGGTTATACACGGATTAAACATCCCCAGCTGACAAATTCCGTTTGTTTCAATTTCGTCGTAAAAGTTAACTTAAGAAAATGCGAATTACTGGCCATCAGCAAAAGCCAGTGTATATGCAGCACTGGAAATGGGAACTTTTTTTCCACCTCTGCAAACGCATGCAGTTTGCTTTAATTTCCCATCCGTGCAATATATAACCAATTTGGGGGCCATAACGGGTCGTTAATGGACAAATAACGCGAGTATCTTAGCAAATACATTAATCCCCAAAATGAGAAAATTTCACGAAAGACGAGCAAACTGGGCTGAAACGTTGATGGTGGCCATAGCTGAAGGGGCCAAACCCACCCACCTTTGTGCCCCTTTTATAGCCAGTAGTTTCAACGGATATAAATTGCAGAAAATCTGCAAACTCAGTCCAGGTACAAAGACCTATGCATGGAGTTTTCGGAAACATGGTTTCTGGAAACAGATTTCTTCACAATGTTTCCATAAATCTAGTCATTAAATATTTGGGGCCTCTGGAAATCTGTTTCCAGAATGTTTCCTAGGTGTGGGACAAGGCTGAAAAAGACCTGAAATGTTTCCTCAAACATGTTTCCATGCTTGAAATATGGAAACATTTTGAGGAAATCTGTATCCTGAAACGTATTTCCATGCTAGAAATGAGGAAATTGATTCCAGAAACTATGTTTCTAGGAAAGGAGGAAAGAACAAATTTTGCAAAAAGTATAGAAGAAATTTTTTTGGGAAAAGGTGGAAGAACGAATTTTGCAAAAAGGTAGAACGAATTTTGCAAAAAAGTATAGAAGAAAAAACTTTGGGAAAAGGTGGAAGAACAAATTTTGGGAAAAGATAGAAGAACAAGTTTTTTATTTGATGTATTTGGTTAACATGAAGGATGGGACTTAATGATTATATGCAGTACCTGACAGCGTTACATGTTTTAGCACACTCAAACTAATTTTGCAAAAAATATAGATGAACAAATTTTGGGAAAAGGAGGAACAACAAATTGTAGAAAAGCTAGAAGAAGTATAGAAGAACAAATTTTGGAAAAAGGTACAAGAACAAATTTTTATTTGATCTAATTAGTTCACGTGGACTTTATGATCACCCTGTACTGTGTCCAATATGGTTCCTTGGTGCTTTTTAGATTAAACCACGCCAGCTAGCGATCAAGACGTGAAGTAAATTGCGAAGAGGCGTTTCGGGGATATAAAAGTTGCTCATGTTTGAGATAAAATCGCAATAATTGCCACGCATAATTCTCCTATAACAATTTCAACTTGCACTTTTATGGAGGAAAGTAACCTCTTGGTATAAGTAGGTATGTAAATACGATTTACAAATTCTGGCTTTTTATGCGAAAATCCAAAATTTTAATACTTGCATTTTAAGGATATGTATGTACCGATTCGTATATACAATGTTGTCTTCGAGTCACGCATCGCTTTCTTTAACACAGAACATCACGTAATGTAATTATTATTTACAAATATTTGCTATCTAAAAATTTGTGATCATTTCAAACGTATCCACCAATTCCAAATACATGTACAGTATGTGGACATGATGAAAATGATTTACTTAATTTATTGTCATTGCATTGACGACCAAATTGAGTTAAAAAATCAAATATTGGTAGTTATTTTGTTATGCATGAGATAATACCATTAGAATATCGTGTTAAAAATACCAATTTTCTTTCATATTTATAATCAATGTATGCACCAGAAACTCGTGTTTTTTGCTTCTAAATATTGCTTAACACAGTAAGGTCATGAATCATAAGGCCAACCACCTATTTAACATTGTTGTTTACCTCCGAAATTCTGATTGAACCTTCGCGACTCATTTGTCATGTTTTTGGGTATAGAAATTAGAGTGGAAATTAACACCAACAGTAATGTGAAATTTGCAACTTTTTAAGAAAAATCATATAAGTGACATTAAAGGATGTGAAAAGCTGATAATTTTGAAGACATTGATAATGGACTTGTCAAATTTCCTAATTGTATGTACTGGCTTTTTATACGAAAACCCGAAATGTTAATGTTTGCTTTTTAAACCTGCATGTACCGATTCGTATACAGTAGTCTTTGTGTCAAACATTGCTTTCTTTAACATAGAACATGACATACATGTAATGTAATTATTATTTACAAATGTTTGCTATCATGTTGTTTTCAGGTAGACAATATTAAATTTTTAAAAATAAATTTAAAAAAATATTTACTTTTACCTGCAATGAAGCTGGTGGTTATTTGCTACATGGAATTAAGGATGGGGGCAACCATAAATTACATGTACTCGAGCTATTACAAGAGCCTGGGCGAGATTTTAAATTGCAGTAATTTCTTATCTTGAAATATACGTTCCTCGATCAATTTAATGATGCAAAGTAAATTCAAGGTGAAATTAAATTACATTCGTCCAACTATATGAAAAGTATCTTTTATAATGAAACTGGTATCCAAAAACCAATAACCATTCGGTTCACTTGGCTCCAACGTTGATGCATAATTTATTGGGAGAGTGCAAGCTAAGATTTAAGGTTTCTCCAATTTAAGAAATGGAATTCCATGGCCCGAGATTTTAGGGGAAAAGAACGGAATAAGGCATTAAAATCCCTGTATATATGAATTACAGACCCTGTATGTACATGTATGCACGATGAATTATTCTTATCAACTAATGCCCTGAAACTACACAAGGAGGGAATCTTGTTGGAAAAAAAGCTCATGAAAATGGCTCGTGGAATGTAATGAGAACAATCTACGTCGCTGGGATTTATTTCTGAATATTTCATAAAACTGATTTATTACACTTGATAGGCTGGCGCTGTGCACGAATTTTTGGTGTAATTTGGGAGAATGAGATTTGTCCCCCAACTGAAACAATGTCTTCCTGCTATTTGAACACTAGATTTTCAAAACTGGATTTTGAAGAATATGTTTTTCAGCAATTCAACAATACATATCCGTGAATGTACCTCGTATAAATAAATGTAAAGCAACATGTTGCTCACGAGCAAATGGAAAATGAAAGTGTAATCTATTATTTATACAATGTTTACGTTTTAGTTGTGCTCTCCAAGTATTCCATACCAGAAATTATTTGGATGAAACCGAGGCAAAGATTTAAAGATGTAAGATGGATGAAATACCACTGAAAGGTTTTCAAATTTTTTTAAATGTGTTAAATCTTTGTGTATCTTCAATTAAAAGGACTTCGTTACAATACCACCATTTCATAATTCTTCAAAGAGCATAATTTTTCAAAGAATACAGTACATAAGCCATTTATGATTTTAGTTAATCGCTGTCTTACGAAAGTGAAATCTTAATATGTACAGTGTTTATATTATTAGTTGTGTTCTCAAAATATTCTATACAATTAACATGAAGTTAAACACGAGAGATGAAATCAGACATTTTTGAATAACACAAAGTGAAAGATAGACGATGGATGAAATTCAAAGTAAGGGTTTAGAACAGAAAAACATGTTAACACTTGCATACACAATATTTGTATCTTCAATTAAACAGACTTCGTTACAATTAAGAGTTACAGGGTTCCAACTTTCTAGAAAGCCAGGAAAAATCAGGGAATGTCAGGGATTTTCTGAAAATGTCAGGGAAATTGAGATAGTTGGCATCGGCCAATTCATCCAAGCTAATTCAGCCAAGTCATCATCATTTATAAAAATTTGGGTTGAAATCAATTATTCTTTCTTATCTTAAAAAATGACTGCAAATTGTCAGGGAAAATCAACGAAATTGGCTCGAATTTGAGTGGGAACCCTGAGTTAGTATAAGTTGTGGCTTGTTATAATTCTTCAGAGTATAATTTTTTCAAGAATACAGACGTCATTTTTGATTTTAGTAAATAATTACTTTCCTAAAAAATTTGGATTAAATTCGTGAAATCAATGAATCCAAAAATGGCGAAATATTTGTCATATATGAACGTCCCCTATCTTCACCAAACAATTTTAATTGTAACGAAATCCTACTATTTTTATAAATAAGGAGAGACCATACCTTCCATACATACAGTTATGTTATCAAATATTTGACAATTTTTTTTCTTAAATTCATGACTGTTAACTCTACTGTTTAATGAACATTTGAGAAAACCCATGCAAAAAACAAAGCAAAATTGAAGAGACTACCTTTCATTTACACAAGTTTTATGCATAAACAATTATTGGACAATTGATTTATGAATTCAGGCCAAGTTAAGTCGGTTATTTGATGAAAATTTGAGAAAAACCATACAGAAAACGCAGCAAAATCTACGGAAAAACATTTGTGCAATATAATTTAAGCCAGAGAAAATTGTTTGCAATCGTAATTGGGAGATGGAAAGACAAAGCTCCTGTTGCGCGAGTTGTCGCATAATCTGTGTACGTCTAAATTGCTCCAAAATTATGTTTACGGCTTAAGATGTGCCTAATTTTCACCACTAGGGTTTAATTTGAGCGGTGTTGCATGGTGTCATTGCAGCGCCATAATGCGTTTTAAAGGCGAAACTCCATTGGCTCCCAAAATATTTCAATGGATTTACAGCGTAATCAATTGCGCCCTGATGGAATGAAAGCAACGGCCTTTTCATTTGATTAAAATAGCTTTAATTGTTTATATACTGCCTCCGATAACAAGATTAGGCTTGGGTAATGGCGTTTTTGATTGAAAATACAAATCCAATTAGATTTGGAGGCTGTGGCCAAAATCGACCGTTCTGCTCTCAATGACATTCCAGTGTGCCAGTCAACGAAACAAATTTCCTACACATTTTATTCCCCATTTGAAAATTCAGTGAATTTCCAGCATGCGAGTTCAATGTTTTCAGTTACATGTATTTCGCGTCCCTGGAGCTCAGTATACGAGACCATTACACGTTATTTTGAAATTAAATTGCTCGAATTGAAAGCAAATAGTTGTAGTGAACATTAAATGAGCAAAGCGTTTTCTCATTGGTCAGCAAACTAATTATTGTTGCAATTAATATTTGCACCCAACTTTCACGTGCCTCTATAGACCTGCGGACAAACTAAACCAATAGCCATCATATCGAGACACCCTGTACATTCTGGCATTATGTCAACTTGTTATAATGGCTTCTCTGTCCACTTACCAAGTCAGAACTAACTAAATTCGCTAAATTTGGTAGACGAAATTTGCACAGTTTAATGGACGAAATTTGGAAAATTTTGTAGACGAAATTATAACATTTTCAATAAAACTCCACTGGTGAAATCTACAACACAACATGGCGAAAGTTATTAGGAAGTCATTACACTGTAGACGCTGTGCAATTTCCCACCCAAATTCAATTCAACTCAAGTCAGTATCCTACAAACAGTAAGTGAATAAATACCACGTGGATGATGCATTCACAAGTCGATTTTCGAAACTACTATTCAGTAATTTCACTGACATTTGACACGAAATCTAGCTCACTATTATACTATCAAACTTTATGACGCAATACAATTATTTATCACAAGAAAGGATATCTTAGAAAAAGTTTTGGTTTGTAGATATGGCATGCAGAAACTGAACATGTTATACGCATATTTAAAAAGTCATAAGCTATAATTCTAGTACAATGTAGTAAAAATAACATTTTCGCAATTTCCCTGACATTCACTATCTTTCCTGAAATTGAGAAAGCTGCTGCAATTGTGTAAACAAATTTTTGTCTGAAACACCCCCTACCACATGGTATTAACATACTGATTGTAGGGTACTGAGTTGAATTGAATGGAAAACAATACCACCCTACACACATTTTTGTTAATAATAACAATGAGAGCATGTACTCAAGTGTTCTATACAAAAAGGTAGTTAACATCATCTCACTGACTGATTTTATATAGGGTACCGGGTTGAAATGAATTGAATTGAAAACAAAACAACTACACAATTTTTGTTAATAACAACTTACTGAGAACATGCTTTTACTTAATAAGAACAACCACAACTGTTCTATACAAAAAGGGCGATAACTCATAAATGCAAATCTGTTGTTAATGTATACATCAAAAATGTTCATATAAAGCATCACTGATTTATCTAAATAGATTTGATTTAAAAAACAACGCAAAATGTTGATCGATTCAGAGAAATTGCACCAATTCCCTTTAAGGAACCTTTTAAAATTGCACCTTTTCCCATTTATCTAACGAAACTAATGTAACCCCTCTATAATTATATATGGGACCAATGGGATCATCTAGAGCAAAAAAAAAAGTATTTTCTCCACCTTTAATTATTTAACAGCGGAGCATATGGTCGAATTTCGAGAAACCACAGAATGACGTCATCAAATTCCACACCACAAGAACCTAGCAAATGTTGGAAATTGGTGCAGCAAGAGGTAAGTTTTGGTAAGTAAAAGCCATGTTTTAAGTTTTAAGCAATATGATTAAGCCGCGTTCTCAGGAGGCAACTTTTGTCAATCAAACAATTATTGATCGACAAATGTTGACCGATGATTGTTCAATTTCTGTTCAGACCTTTCAACAAAAATGTATGCAACTTACAGTTAAAGATGGCGCCGAGCAAAATTATGTTTGTTCTATTTTTAAGAAATTCGCATTAAATAGAACGTGAAAAAGGAATGGAACGCGATTCGACGAAAATTCGAATGCGTCCGCGTGCTAATTTAGAATTTTGTTCTTTCACGTGGTCTAAATGGAACGAAGTGAGCAAGTTGACAGCCGTTGAAAGGCCAAAAGTTGAAGGGTTACCAACTTTGATCGATTCAACCAATCATTGACCAACTCTGATTCAATTCTGTTGAAAGCGTGTTCTCACATTTCAATGACTCGTGAGA
This sequence comes from Kryphioiulus occultus, assembly GCA_034687865.1. Lineage (NCBI taxonomy): Eukaryota > Metazoa > Arthropoda > Diplopoda > Julida > Julidae > Kryphioiulus > Kryphioiulus occultus. The sequence goes on along the minus strand of JAQGAF010000446.1, from coordinate 21,766 downwards.
ACGCGGCTTTAATTGCATACGTTTTTGTTGAAACGTCTGAACGGAAATTGAACAATTTTTGGTCAACATTTCTCGATCAATAATTGATGGTCGATATTGACCTACAAAAGTTGACTCGGTGGTCAACTTTGTTCGAGTCAACGAATTTGAACGAATCATCGATCAACGCTGATTCAAGCCTGTTGAAAGCGTGTTCTCACGTTTCAACTCGCTTTCAACAAAAAGTTGCTCGACAAAAATTGCCTCGTAAGAACGCCCCTTCAACCATAGGTTTCTGGTTTCATTTCTAAATGACCCCTTAGGGGTTAACTGAGAAACTGAGAAACAGAGTTCGACGAAGCTGCCCATACCCAGTCAGTTTATAAATCGATTTGACCTGGATCGATACATTTCCACCTCAGGCCAAATCCCTTAATTCCTTTCCTTCTCTTCGATTCTAATCACAAACTCAAAGCTTGCATAATTTAAGTCATAAAAAAGTCATCCTTATTCGTCCGAGAGGAGATACATGTACCTCGAAAACGTTACTCGACTTTAAATAAACCCAGCCAAATAGAACCTCAGTCATTCGAGGGGGGAAAGGGGGTCCATAGCCCCCCCCCTACACCCCCAAACTCTCAATGTGCACCCTGCAATAAGATTGCAACTAAGATTTGCGAGTTGGAGAGGGAGAAAAACAAAATATAAAAAATAAGACAAAATGATTTACGAGATTGTTTTTGCAAGCCCAGAGATCTCGGTGAAATCTACGAGGCCGGAGGGCGGTGCAAATTTCAGCGATGACGTCATCGATCGATTTTTTGGGTATCCACACACGCCATCACCAGGACGGAGCCGACGTGTCTACGAACTCCCAGATTTAAATGGCTGCAATGTCACCTTCTGAAAATGCGACGAATTTGCATACTTTTTAAAGGGAAAAACTCCGAACGACCAATTTTGACACATTATCAGATCACCCCTTTTTTCGTATCAAACGGTAAAACTTGCCAAACACTTTCATGGTTTGCCAAGTAAACATGCTAAATAAATCTCGGAATAATTTTTCCAACCAAGCAGAATAATTCCTTGCTCTGAAATTAGTGTATTTGGTGATTATTTCTGATTATTATACGAGTCAAACGACCACAGAGGGCTGTCCTACAGTATAGTCTCTGCTGCTGCCCTGCTTAGCCATAAGCAACGTGATAGTGGGCTTCCCCTAATGGCTCGTAAGCTGGCAGTGATTGCCTGAATTTGGGGCAGCTAAATCAGAAATTGTATTTTTAGGTAAGTTTAGGTTAGGACAGAATAGGTCAGGTCAGGTCAGGTCAAAGACAAAAAAGCAAAAACAAACAAAAATTGAATAAAAAATTTAGGAAAAGAAATTGCGATAGCTATGATAGGTGTCATTGTCACTAGACGTAGCAACTTGTCAACTACACAAGTAAGAGTTAAAATATACTTTGTGCAACTTTTACCTTTACATCGCATTCCCCTTGAAAAAATAGTTGATGAGGTTGTAGCTGCGAAACACTTTGCAAATAAACGAACATCACCATCGAGACACCATGTATTTTCTCGAAATATTTCCAACTCGTTAATGTACTCTTTACGATTGTCAAATCAGTTGTCGATATTGAAATTGTAATTCCACTTGTATGCAATTTGTGATAAATTTTTTTTTTTTATTTTACAAAAAGCATTAGTTGTTCAACTGATTACAGTATATTTTTATGCTCAAATAGGGTTACTTTAAGTTGTGCGGCAATTTTGCCATGGAATTTTGGAAACAGCTTGGAAACAATGAAAGTGTTCCAACAATCTATAATGTTCTAAATTCTATCTATAAATTCAATCTGTGAAATTCCAAACCTACCTTTCTACTATAAATAGAAATTGTTTAAATTATTTTCCAGTTCTATCTATAATTGCTAACTATGACATTTCAAACCATTATACATGTAGATAGGACTGTTCCAATTATTTTCCATTTAACATTCCTCCTGTGGGCCATGTCACCCAAAAAAGGGAAGTTCAGTTTCGCCTTTCTGACACCAGATGACGACACCGTCAAAAATACCGACATTGAAGTTTTACGATGCACCTTATTCAAAATTCAATGAACTTCATGAGCCATAATATCCCAAAGGGAATTACAGTTTCATTGGTAGGGGACGTGAGGAGTTTGACCTCAAGGAGAAAATGCACGACAAACAATTCCGTTTACGACCAGGAGGATTTCTGACTGCTTCATTCGGAAAACACGACCAGGTGGCGCTGAGTGAACTTGACTTCCACCCCAGCGCCACCTGCTCGTGATTTTACGAACTTCCTAGTATGTATTCAATTCACAATTACCGAATTTTTTTCCACCTACGAATGACCATTCGAAGCATGAAGCAGACCAGACATATTTGTGTCAAATTAGCATTTAATTAGCGTCTTGGCCGCCATGTTGATGTCTATCCAGCTTCACGCAACGAGATTTCACACGCAGAAAAAATACGCAAATTGTGCGCAGATCAGACGTGAAATTTTCTTCTAATGATAGCCTTGGCAGGAAATCCAGAAAATTTTCTCAGTCACTGGATGCGTGACATGGCTGCCGCCTATGGAAAATAACTATCATTAATGGCGGTATTCAACAGCGATTTTTACCATAACGTGATCAGACCCATCGACATTTTCTTTCAATTTTTACAGGCTGGGATTCGTAGTTGAACTAACCAAAATACATGTATACTGGATGTAAACAACAAGAGTTTGGGAAAAAGGTAAAGCTTATACAAATTTTGCACAATTTTCTGACAATCACCAGACAGTGATATCAATTTTATCGAGTCAAGAATTGTGACAAATCACGAAAGTCTATAAACGATCAACATTTAATTCAGTGCGAAGTGACTCATGCACAATGAATTTTGAGACACCCTACCTATCATATCATGCCATAAGAATTTCTGCAATCTGAAACTTTGCATGCAGATTCAATTTTTACATTTTCACATGTTCGATTTCTTCTATTATGGGTTTTCAGAGTATCTGTAGAAATTTCAAGATGCCAGGTGTTGCCTGCAACCAATCCTTGCGCAATTTACTGAAATCACATGCTGTACAGGGTGCCCATAAAGTCCTTCTTTCATTAAACCAATTAATTTTTAAAAACTGTTAGAGCTACAAACACCAAATTTTGGAAAAATGTGGAAGAACTGCTGAAGTTTTTTTTATTTCGTATATTTGGTTGATATGGAGTGCCAGCAGGCGGCGCTGTAACCACTACCATCGTAAATGGCGTCTAAGCAATGAAAACCTCAATGTGTTTTCTACCGTTTTCTGGTACAGTATTATGATACCAAATCACCTATCAGTGTTAATCACAATTTCAAAATAAAATTGAATTCAAACGCGATTTGTTCCTTGCAACTAACAGTATTTTCTAATTATTGAATGAAGGAAATGAACACCGTTCAATCGTAAATAACGTCAATGCCCTGAAAATCTCAAGGTGTTTTCTGGTACGGTATCATGATACTAAATCACCTATCAGTGCTAAACAAAATTTCAAAATAAAATTGAATTCAAAAGCGATTTGTTTCTTGCAACTAACATTTTTTTTCTCATTAACGAGGGAAGGATTTTATGATCACCCTGTATTTCCTTGAGTTGCGAGTTAAGGTGCAGACCTACTCCTTTTAAAGAGTGGAAATCGACAGATACAAAACAACAAATACAGATTAAACTGTTGGTATTTCTAGAGTTTCAAAATAGCCCAATTTCAATGGATGACCCACTAAAACAGATGTATTGTAATGGTACGAATGGCGACTGACGGTGGCGCCATCTACTATACAATAACAATCCTAAGGAGCAGTTATTTTCTTATTTTTAATGTAAATTACGTTCCTATTCTCCCGATGTCACACATTGCAAGATGTTAACAAGGATGAGCAGCTATTTCAAATTGGAGCCTGTTGTGAAAACTCGTTGAAACGCCATTATTTATTGTTTTAGATTCAACTTCTGTAGTTTGAAAGTCGTCAAGGTTTTGTTTTCTGCTCAGTAAACCGGAACTGGCTGCCGACGAGAATAGCCATTACTAGCGTTATGTTAATTCCAGCTGGAGCCACCAGTTTGACAAGTTTCACACCAGCCTTTTCTAATTGAAAACTGGAGCGAAATGAAAATGAAAATCGACAAATTTCCGGATAACGAAACAAAAATTCGAGCGATTTCAGGATGCAGCGAGAACACACATGCCCAATAATAGGCACCAGAAACAGATACCAGATTCCAGAAACACATGAACAGTTACGTAAACATAAAAAGAAAACAAAAAAACTAGGAAGTACATGCAGGGTACCATCTGGTCATGTAACCCTTCAAACTACGTACACCGACGTACACTGCATTTATCTTGCATTGCACAATTATGGAGTTGACGATTTTAGGGAAATTATTTATTTAATGTCATCCTAAACAAGGTTGAAACTGGTTTACTAATCGTAATCAATTTGTAGTTTGGCAGAACTGTTAATATTAAAAAATCAGAAGGATAATTTCGAGTTTGTTTGCTTTTTAATTATACAAATTTTAAGTATCCGTAAGTTTAAACGTGTGTGTTTGGTTTAACAGTTTTCCATAGAACGAGTTTGTTGTTATTTAATTTTTTCTAGTCTTAAGTTTCCCCAAATTTTAACACGTGTTTGGTTTACCTTAACATTCAAAGATTTCATAGAAAAATTATTTCGAGTTTGCTTTTTCTTTGCCTTATATAAAATTTTAAGATTTAAGTATCAGAAGTTTTGACATGTGCTTGATAGAACTGCTAACATTAAACAAATTCACAGAAAGTTTTATTTTACACAGTATTATTATACACAGAAAGTTATTATTCAAGTTTTAATTTTCTCAAGTTTTAAGTTTCCCCAAGTTTTAACATGTTTGGTTTACCTCAACATTCAAAGTTTTTCATAGAAAGATTGTTTCGAGTTTGCCTGTTCTTTGCATTTTATAAAATTTTAAGATTTAAGTATCAGAAGTTTTAACATGTCCCTGGTAGAACATCTAACATTAAACAAATCCACAGAATGGTATTGTTTCGAGTTTTTATTATTTTTTTGTCTGAATTTGTTCAAGTTCCATGTTTATTCAATGTCAGTGTAGAGTACCACAGTACATGGGTTGATTGTTATCAAAAATCGATGTTTCAATCAAAATAGCGTAATGCATTTGCTTCAAAAAATGCAATAAATGAAGGACCAATCGGTAGATTTCAAAACGATCATATCGGGTCGTTCAGGTATTTCGCCATCACATATGGGGGATAACCAAAAGATGACAGGGAAAAGAAGATTATTCAGCCACAGGTAGGTCTCAAAACGATATTGTGATGACATAATACTTGAACCACCATGAGATCCTATACATATACAGTAGTGCCTCTGTAAGTTGACCAACCAAGGGACTGTCACAAACTGGTCAACCTATGGAACGAAGCTTGTACTGACACAGGATTTTAATTCCGTGAATTGCTTGTACTGCATGTACTTATATTTTACAGCAATCATTCATCATTCATGAATGATCTTATTAAAATGCTCATAATGCAGGACCAGTATCGATAATGTGCTGCAAATTTAGCCAGCAAGTACACGTACAGTACAGTAGGGGTACTGAAGGGGTTCAAAATGAACTCGTGTACCTCTATAGAGACTGTTACTGTTCATGGGTGTACAGTATAAGTTTTGCAAGCAGCCAGTAAATTCAATCCTTGACTTCACACGTTGAGATCATGCTGGTCAACATACAGAATAAATTATTACTATTGTGTCATAGTCCAAGTGGTCAACATAGAGGTCACTTTAAAATTACAGTAAGTTAATGTGGTGACCGTCCGATCAGTTAAAATCTAGTCAACAGGGAGGTCATAGGGAGGTGGTCAACTTTGGAGGTTCTACTGTACATGGAAATTAATGCATTATGCCATTGGTCCACTACCGCAGCGCCATCTGGCGCCACCAATTACTCCTCATCCCCCATAAATCGCGATTTCAGCATCCTACACTGCTGATGAGATTGCAATTTGGTCAGCTACGCACGTGTTTTTGCTCGAGTGACCTTAACTGACCATCGATGTAGCAACAGCAGTGTCGACAGAGGGCGCTGCTGTCCTTCGCATTAGAATTAGAGGAAGTGGAGAGTGACCACAACGGCAGGGTCTTAATGGCGTCTCTGGCAAATAGAAAGTTTTCATTTGCCATATTGATCAAATGTAATGGAAGAAACCCGGTAATATATCTGGGTAATCCATTGTAGCAAACAGGTGGCGTTGAACGTCTATGGGTGCGCCATGGCGTGTTTTCACACTTTGCAGGTCATTTTTATGGCCCTCGTTTATTACTCTTTTATCATGGAAAGTACAACAGTGGGCGCAAACATTGACCAGTCTGCTTCAATTTTTTATTGTCTCAAACGGCCGTTGCGGTTGCATGAGCGATATCTGTATATTACACTGGCCAGAAACACTAAGCTCAATTTCATAGAGAAACCTACAGAGAGAGAAAGTGAGAATAGAAACGAAAAAAGAGAAAACGCCTCACTTATTTTTCTACATCATTGGTTGTCCACTGAGAAAAATATATTTCGGCTGGATTGCCACTGCTAAACAACGACCAGAAATCCTTTTAGTAGCAGTGTCCACTAATTGTGTCAGAAACAACAACACTGTGTGGACTTGAAAGAAATCCACGAGTAAAACTTTCAAAAACTTTTTTAAAACCGAGTTAAAACTGAAGTACAGTATTGTTAAGAAGAAAATCCGATAGAAATACATGTATTATCTTATTTCTAACATGTAGAGAAATTCTATAGACGTGTTATACATGTACATGTACATGTATATGCAAAGGTAATGCTTTGCAATACCAAGTGAGGAAAACGTTAACTATCAGAATTGTTAAGAAGAAAATCTGATAAAAATAATGCATTTTGTGTCAATGATATTCTATAGACGTGTTTACATTTGCATGGACCATGTAAAATACTTTGCAATACAGGGTGAGGAATAAGTCTACCTATCAATATTGTTAAGAAGAAAATTCGATAGAAATAGTTTTTTCTGACAGAAATATAAGGTGGTATTGCTGACGTGAGATATTCAATTTTTGCATTGGTTTTATGAAACCCACAGAAATATAGAAAATTTGAAAACAAAGCAAAATGCATATCTAAACATACTATCTAAATTAATTTCCACCCTAAATTACATGTAATACATGTACAAGGTGCCAGTGCCGACGTGGGATAAACAATTTTTTTTGTATTGAAAATGTATTGGACCAACACAACTTTTGCAAATTAATGCAACAGGTTTTAATTCAGAAAAGTTGGCAAAATATCAAAATAACCAAAATAACTGTCTGAACACAGTCTGAGTAGTATAGGAGAAGTTGGCTTCTATAACTACTAGTCTAGACAGTCTCTCTAAACTAATATCAAGTGCCAGCCCCAATATGTGATATTCATTAATTTTTGCATTGGTCTTTATGGACCCACAACTTTTGTAAATTAATACTATACAGTTTATAGTATAGAAAATTTGGCAAATATCAAAATATCTGTTTAACAAATACTATCTAAACTAATATCAGGTGCCAGTCCCAACGTGGGATATACATGTACATACATCAATAACAGGTCTCATCTTCCTCTACAACTTTCAAATTGGGACTATTTGTCTATCATAAACGGTTAAGAAGATATTAATCGATTAACCGTAAATGATGTTTAATTAAACTTTTGCTTTACAAAAATTTGATTTGGAATAAGTAAGGTAATTCAAAGTAAGTACATGTATATGAAGCAAACTGCCATCCTGATGGTCACTGCCCAAATCTTTATAACAGCAGTAATGACCTCAATGAGAATATTCGCCATAAAAAATGCCAACTTATATTTTCTTTGAGAAAACTTGTCAATTCCTAACAACAATTCCCTGTGCTGTTCACATGCCAAACGTATAATTGCCACGATTAAATTTCGCAATAAATACCAATTTCACGTATTACGAATTACCCGCAGCATATAATTATTTAAACAAAAATATCAGAGAAACATTTAATGCAATGATGACTTTGGGGTTGGAAATAGTTCATGCTCAACGTCAGTCGAGGTGGACTGCACAAAACCATAAGAAAACGGATGCGTGTGTGGTTCAATGTAAAGTCAATGAAGTAGTTAAAACATGTCATTCTCATAATTAACAATAATGACAAGATTCGCAGTGCATGGTCCTTCGAATTCGGAAATAGCGATCTAGACTAGAATTAGCCATGGTAGACGACCATAACGACTCATGAAGCAAAACATCAAGTTCATGTACCGTACTCTACTTGATGTCAATATCAAGGCATTTCATATACAAATAGAACAGATGGCGCCACCACTCAGCAAGAAGCATGTCCAGCCATTAATTCTGGTCAATTGTAAATTTTAAATGAGAAAATACTGTATATCGTCTAACTTGTTTATAATCCAAAATTTCGACATAACTTCTACATGTATTTTACACGTGTCAACAATTTGTAACTATGAACAAATATATCGGTTACTGTATATCGACTGAGAAGTTGCTTAAAATCTAAATTTCGAAATAACTTCGTCATAAATTTTACATATCCACCAATTAATAACTACATGTATGAACAAATATGTCGGTTAATGTACATCGTCTGACAAGTTGCTTAAAATCTAAAATTTCATCATAACTTCTACATGTATTTTACATGTATCAACAATTTGTAACCATGAACAAATATGTCTGTCAATGGATGGGCAACTAATATTAAATATTTTACGCAAACTGTTTCAGCTCATGCTGACCAGTATACAGTGCAGGGTGATCATAAAGTCTTTCCTTCATTACAAACATGTTATTTGGAACATTTTCAGCAGAATTTACTGTATACACAATGATGACCAATGGTGGAAACGACTGTTCTTAGAAACAAGACAATGTTCTGGCACTTTTTGTTGATCAACAGCCAATCACAATAGAGAAGCAAAGATAAAAATTTGCAAAAACATATGGTTTTTTTTTTCTATTAATTGACCCATTACCCTTTGACTAGCTCCGTTCATTAAGTTGGATAATAGTTACCCTGAGTGGCATTTTAAAAAGCGATATTAAACCACAAAACAACGACAAGTAACCTATACTTTCCGGCACTAACTTTACTACTGCATGCTTGACTGTGTACTTCGACATGCTGCATGATGCCTGTGGGCATGGTAAAACTTATCATTAACTTTATGATGTTAAGTAAGTAGTCATATAAAGTTCAGTGGGCATTGTAAGCAACAGGCAGGGAAGCGCATTCAAAATCACTATGCAATATGAATATTGGGTCAATACCAATCAATTTCAGACATTAGCAAAATTCCAGATTTTAAAAGAATACACTGTTCTTAAAATATAGCAAGAAAACAAGATTCAAACTGGTAACTGCAATTGTCATCGACGCCCTTTATGAATAATATCAAAAACTTTCCAACCTGTTTCCAGTATATTTATCAAACCTTTAAAACACGTATGCACTTTACTGACTTTTTCAGTTTTTAAAACAAATTTCCCTGACAACAATGATCACTGAAAAATGCAGAAATGTGATATATGCCAACGTAATGAATTCTAAACATCTACGACTTATTACAATTTAAATTATTTTTTTTACATTTTTTAAAATATCAATACGATCATCTTTCATTGACATGTAAATTATGAATTTCAATATGGATACAAAGTCGGTTTTTTTGTTTTCTTAGTTTTCTATTTTAATTGACCATATTAATTTTCTCAGCTTCTACTGACTAATGACATAACTACATGTTTGTGAAAGCAAATGTAAAGTTGATATGTTGAATCTCCTTGACCATTTCATATTCACTTTTCCTTGATCATTTCAAATATCACTCCCCTAATTATTTTACGTTTTTAAATTTTCCTGGCAATTCCAGATCATCCAGGCCTGTGGAAACTTTGTACATACAGTATATATGCAAAATCACAAAGATGCCAGCAACTAAGGACGTATAATTTGTGAAAACTAATGTATTTAACTTATGTATGCAATTATAACTTGCAAATTATTTTTCTGCACAATATAAGCATGCACTAATTGCATATGTGCTTTAATTAAGTAAATCTAATGATCATTCCTATCTTAACGTGACAAATTATTGACCCCACTCCCTTCCTTTCCACTTAGTACATTTTATGATAGTTTCTGGTACCAAAATGGGGGTTAAGCCAAGCCACCAATCAGTGACCAAGGCTACTACCAAGGTGAACGATTGGTCATACCTGACTTCTGCAAGAGCCACCAATTAAAATGCTCGTTTACACGTTTCGTCATAAATCTGATTTATAATACGACATTTTCAAACAAATGTTCACGATGTACCCAATCTGATAGATCGACCTCACCCCTTTTATGTTATATTATACTGACTTTCCAACCAAAGTGATATTACCATAATATCCGATTGGTCAAGCTTCTGACTAGCAAGGTCAATGACAATGACCGAAGTCGTGGAGGAACCAATATGGACCACTACTTGGCTTTTCTTAATGGATGCTAAGATCACTGATCCGAGAAAGCATCCTTCGAAAATGACCAAGAAATATTTGAAGCACCACCTTAGTATTCTTTGGGTGCAAAATAATCGATTTTTCTCATGGCTTGTTTTTAAAGCCAAAATGCATGGAAAAATAAATGATCCGCACAGCCAGCCTTGCTGTGCTTCAAATTGTTTCGCATTTGCTGCAGTAATTAGTGGTAGGACCACATCCAACTACAGCATTTCACGAACAACTAACCAACCTCAGCTAATTCTAATCTACTTTGGAAAAACCTACTATAACCCACTTACACCAATGCTGAGGAATGTAACTGCAGCACGAGTGTAGGATGGTCAAGATGTTGCCAAAAACGATGATTGATGCATTGCTTTGCTGATGAATTTATACAGAACATGCTTTTTAAAGCTTCAGTGGAACTAAAGCTTCGTTCTTAAAATATATGTTGACTAATAAGCTGTATTGTGGTCAATGAGACTAAAAACAAGCAGCTTCTGACAATGGCACGTGTTAACACTTCCTCCCACAAGAAGGATAGGACATGTTAGATGCTAGAACCACACAAATGCAGGAACTGCTGCAACTATGATGCACATTGTACTAGGAAGAACACAAATTCTTATTGTATTTCTCGAAAATATCCATCTCAAAAGTCTCTAAAACAATTTTTTCTTGCACTTCTTGTGGTCCCTTTCTCCATCTGTACTGTATACATGTATGTAGGGTTGAAACGTACGTGTACATTTTGTGCACATAACACAAAAAGACGAAGAAAAAGTATATTCCAATACATTCCAATATATTCTACTACATTCCAATAACTAGGACAGGGATCACGATAGTAGCGTTGAAATGTACATTTTGTGCTACATACTTTTTCTTTTTTTGTGTCATATGCACAAGATGTATATTTCAACCCAATAGCAACGTATTAAGCTTTTTGTGTCAATCATATACTGTCCTGACACCTGTCAGAATGCTTCTACTTGTGTCATGTGCACAAAATGTACATTCAAACCCTACTGTCCTGGATGTCGGGATGTATCCTGATGGTTTCTTTTCGCTTTTGTGTTTATCTTAACCTTACTTAACAAACACGGAGTTTCTTCAAAATATACCGTATTCACCCCTATTGCTCTGACACCTGTTCTTCATTTACTGATTGTAGGGTACTGAATTGAATTGAATGCATATTTAAATTTTTTTTTCTATTTGTGTTTATCCCAACTTTACCTAACCCAAACTAACCTAAAAATTGACTATTTTGCCTGCCCCAATTGCGGGCATTCACAGCCAGCCCACTTTCACCGCATCTACGCAGCACCAGGGCAACTACCGAAGTGTCACAAGTTCTTAGTACCCTGGCGGACATCTCTCTTAGGTAGACTGCAGAAAAAGGGGAAAAAAAGTCAAGAACTTCGGTATGCAAGGCGGCGCATGGTCAAAGCACTTTCCTATGGGATTAGGATTAACGAAATTAATTTCGTGGGATCTCGGTCTTGAAGTAGCGAGGTTAAAAAAAAGGGGGGGGGGGGGTAGAAGAAAAAACAGAAAAAATGGCGATGTCGGGGAGGCAATCTCGTATTATAATCGTAAAAAAGCAGGAGGAATGGCACGCAGGAAGAGGAGCCAGAAGGAGATAAATCGCCAGTGACTTAAGGAGAATCTCCAAAGCACGACCAATTCAGAGTGCACTGGGAGGGTTTACATGGCAACGTCTCCTGCTTTATTGGGTGGATTTCGTAAGATGCGTGTTCGGAAAAGATTACTGGATTTATAGGGCTTAGATGCTAGCAGTTGATGATACTTCACGATCACGTTGACTCTGGCCATAAATATATCTCTTTTGGGTCCTCGTCTCTGCTTATCTCCAGACCTGAGTTTACGACCAGCAACGCAGCTATACAGTCGGCGGGCAGCGCCACCTGGCGGTTGCAATCTCCTGATGGATGTTGCCGGGACAGCGGAAGAGAGATTCTACGGGAGGATGCTTTTAATTTTATGACAATGTCGACTCAAGTGCTCGTTACCGACTTTTCTCCTCCTTAAATGAGCAATATAAAATCCTGCAACCTGCACGATTGCTCGGATAGTCACGGATCCAATAAAAAGTAGCGTGTGCATGCGTAGTGTCGAAAAGAGACAGAAAAAAAAGAATATCGAACTTTTGTGTGTGTTCGGCAATGGACCTAGATGAGGCAAGTTTTATGACCGGATGGCAAAGGCGGGCTTAGACTTAATTAAAACTTAGCCCGGATTTGGTTTGCGATAGGTTAGGTGCGGATTGAAACCGAAGATTGGTGCGGTTATGCGGCTAGGATGGTCACCGACAACAGATATAAGAGAAAACATTGCAAATTGAATGTCACATACAACGCATTTGCATTCAGATTTCCAGTATGGGCTATATCCTAAAGCTACTTTCTCACCAGTCAACGTTTGTGGATCAACAGTTTTGATCGACAAACGTTGACCGATAATCGTACAATTTCTGTTCAGACGCTTCAACAAAAATGTTTGCAACTTACAGTTCAAGATGACGTTGAGCCAAATTATGCTTGCTGTATTTTTCCCAAATTCGCATTAAATGGAGCGCGAAAAAGGAATGGAACACGTTTCTGAAGAAAATTCGAATGCGTGCGCGAGCCAATTTGGAATTTTGTTCGTTCACGTGCTCTAAATGGAACGACTTGAGCAAATTGAAAGTTGTTGAAAGACCAAAAATTGAAAGGTGGTCAACTTTGTTCGATTCAACTCGCTTTCAACAGAAAGTTGATCGACAAAAATTGACTCGTGAGAACGCGGCTTAATTTCCTTCAAATGACCAAAGCTGACTCAGGGCTGGGAGTGGGTCCAGGCAAAATAGCATCCAAACATGTACCCACCAAAAGACTGATTTGCATCCAAAATGCATCCACCACAATGTATCAACCAAGACTGATATGTATCCTCAATAATCACTTTGATATCCGATTGTATACACTCTTCAGTGTTCATGCACAGTGTTGCCTGATTCTGATTCCAAGCATACTTCTCTGCACATTAAAATCAATATAAATTGACATTTGTTATGGCCCCATAGACATAAAATCTGGAAAGCATCCTAATTTAGCATTCTACTTTCGCATTCAATATGCATTCCCGCAGTTTTTGAATCCAGCTAGGAAAATCGAATTAAAACATTAATTCCTAATGGCCAATTTAAGCAGATAGCTGTGGTGCACATAAAACAATCCAAAACTCGATCCAGTTGGCGTATTTTGATTAAAGATTGGTCGACATTTTGAACAATTCAATTTTGAATTTTATCCCAAAGTTTTCTTCAACTCAATCACTCGTTACTGAAGTTTGGATTGAAATGATGAGCATAATATACAGTACACGACCACCATACAAAACAAAGATGCAAACACAAACTTCAGTTGTTTGTGTGTCGTGGAACAACTTAAAATCTCTTGATCTGTCCTGCATCTTAAGACCTATGGATGTCTCATCGAAATTCCGTCAGAGGGCGCTGTTCCAGTTCATTGCGTGACACTGCACTTAGTATACAAACTTAAAATGCGCATGTGGGAACTTTATTTAAAAGATGTATTTCTGTGTTAGACCCGAAAAGCGTGCATGATAAATTACCCTGGGGAAAAAGACAAAAAAGCAGCCCTAAAAGGAATATACAATAAGAGCAAATGGAAACGAAATCGAAAAAGTGCATTTGCAGAAAACGCCAATATGTGAAAGAATGAGGAGCCTGAGTGGGAAATAGGGGTATAACAACCAGAAAAGAAGAAATGCTATTAGTGGACATTTTTCCTAACCGTGGTTCAAATAAGTATATGTTTTTCACCCAGTCCAGCAGTAATCTCATTGGATTTTGGAGCTTTGCAAGAGGCTCATTTTTTGGGTATTCCATTGAGGTTCAACCAACCGCACTCTGGCATCATTTCAAATCGTAAATTTACATCGGATTTTTATGATTAAATCCGAAAAAAGGTTCTTCTCTCTTCTGTTCTTTTTTTTTTCTTAAGGAAAATTTCTTTTCCTCGGCTAGCTCGTATGGGAGCCAATAGACTTGGTATCGATTTTATCCGGAGCAACCTCTGCGACAAGTAACGCGAAAAACGCATTACAAGAGTGAAAATTACCCTGGTCTTTTTATATTTATACACGAATCGGCATGATTCCATGCCGAAAAAAAAGAAGAAGAAAATGCGCTATAAAAGGATTTCGTTATTTGCAATCTTAAATTATCTTTGATTTTTTTCCAGTCAACAGGCCACTGATAAAACACTTTCCAACAATATACCAAGTTTTTACGAAGTCAATGAACGAACATCTTGACCTGTTTTTCTATATTTAAGGAAAAAAGCATAAGATGATACAAATGCTAAGAAATATATACATATATATAATCCCTTGATCAATTTTTAGTTTGGAAAATTTTGTATAGTGGATAAATTTGATCTAATTGTTAAACTAATGTTTTAAACTGTTAACGTTGGATAATAACATAGAAAATTGAGAAAGTCATGAGAAATATTAAGTAATCTAAATATCCCATGATTAGTTTTTATATTGGAAAATCTAAAATGGCTGAAATGTGAGTTTAAACCTGTTCTACACTTCATGTCGACAGTATGAAATTGATATTAAGATTTGAAATACATGTTTAAAATAGTAAACTCTCATATCTGTAAAAATATGTACCAAACAAGTTATAAATTCGAGCTAATTGTTATATAAACTAGTATTTAAAACTTGAAATAATATGCTTATAACACGGTAAATTGAGACAAATATTTAAATTTTAAGAAGTGCATGTGCACACCTGCAAAAATTGACAACGTATGGAACATTATACATAAAATGCAAATATAACCAAAACCCAATATTTACGTCATAAATGTATAGTTTAAATACCCTGATGTGTTTCAATGCTGGTTGCAACATGTTTGAAAGTGTTATGTAATGAATGTTGGTTTTATTTGTGAAAAACGTGCGAGAACATGACGCAAAATTAAGGTTTTACCAAATGATATAATGTTCTTTAGGTAGGTTGTCATGCAATACTGGCATTTACTGGTGGGCATAAAAGTTACTTAAAACTTGTATTTTCTCATGCAATATCCTGTATTTTCTCTTGCAATATGCTGTATTTTCTCATGGCAATATGCTGTATTTCCTCATGGCAATATGCTGTATTTTCTAATGTAATATGCTGTATTTTCTCATGCAATATCCTGTATTTTCTAATGCAATATGCTGTATTTTCTCATGCAATATGCTGTATTTTCTAATGCAATATCCTGTATTTTTTCTTGCAATATGTTGTATTTTCTCATGGCAACATGCTGTATTTTCTAATGTAATATGCTGTATTTTCTAATGCAATATGCCGTATTTTCTAATGTAATATGCTGTATTTTCTAATGCAATATGCCGTATTTTCTAATGCAATATGCTGTATTTTTTCATGCAATATGCTGTATTTTCTAAAGCAATATGCTGTATTTTCTCAATATGCTTTATTACTTGCCAATTAGTTTAACAGCTCAAAACATAAGTTCAACAATTAACCCAAATGTTAGGTGTCCCAAAAGGTAAATAGCAACAGGTGGAGACACTTGCCCAAAATCTTAACTCTCGGATACTCAGATACAGCAGAAATGCATTGTGGGAAACTGGGAGGAATAGGGAGTGGGGTGCAACGCAATCTCCCTACAGCACCCCCACAGCGGCCCTACATATGGAAATCCCGTGTTGTATTCAAAGTTGCTTTACAACCTGGCCATTTATATTCGTATTAAAATAGTTTGCACCGTGAGGTCAGGGGTCAGCCCACAATCTGATGCTCGACGTAGGTGTCTTTTCTGGCATTTTTTACGATGTTAACTGACCGTTGGAAATGTGACAAGCAAACAGTAGGAGAGAAGTCCCCTGTGCCAGGCTAACCTTTCGGTGATAAGTCAGCATTAGCATTTATTCATTTAACGTTGTTACTTTTTTACTAAGAATTCAAACAAAAGTTTAAATGAGGTTGTCTCCAGTTTGGCGAATGCTCATGTAGTGGGGTTTAGCTTCACTGATATATGTCTACTTTCTAATCTTAACTTTTTGGCACAGTCATTCAAAATGTAACGAGTGAGCTCGCACATCCAGTACAGGGTGCTTTGAAAATGAGACGTTTTAAAAATGCTCAATTTCCGCCATAACTTGCTACTCGATTTTGTAACACTGTGATATAATTACTGCAATAATTGAAATCAATGTCAATTGTAAAACACTACTTCAAATGACTTTTCAAAGTGGATGTACAGCATGAGTGGTAAAAACAAAATTTCAAGACCAATACATCAGTATATATTTTAAGTGCTATTTTTGGAGAAAATGTTATTCAGATGGAACAAAACGAGTACAGGGTGCCTAGAAAATGAAAAGGTCAAAAATTCCCAATTTCTGATATAAGTTTGCATCATAACTTGCTACTCAATATTTAAATGTTTAAATACTCTTGAAAACTGTACAAGTTTAAGTAAGGACACTACTGCCAATCTTGCCTGGTACCAAAACGTTAGGTCTAGAACCATGTATAATTCTTACCGTAATTCTGAACACGTTCTTCAAATGCCCTTTCAAAGTGGATGAGTGGTAAAAGATAAAATTGTAAGACCAATACAGTGCACATCAGTATATAACGTGCTATTTTTGGAGAAATGGTTATTGAGATGGATTAAAATGAGTACAGGGTGCCTGGAAAATGAGAGGCTGAAATACTGACAATTTTTGATATACGTTTGCATCATAACTAGTTACTCAACATTTAATTGAATCTTAAATACGCTTGAAGACTACACGCAGTTCAATAAGGGCCCTATTACCAATCGTGCTTAATACCAAAACATTAAGTTTACGGCCCTATGTATACTTCTTGCTCTGAAAGTGAAATATTTTCTGGTTTTATATCATTACGGCGTTAATTGAAACCAATGTCAATTGCAATACATGTACTTCAAATGACTTTTCAAAGTGGATGGATGAGTGGTAAAAAAAATTGCAAGACCAATACATCAGTGTATATAAAGTGCTATTTTTGGAGAAAAGGTTATTAAGGTGGAGTTTACTGAACAAGATGTTTCTGGAAGGCCATTACTGGATCTCAAATTGGTGAAAAAGGCAACTGGAGAAAATTTCAGAAAAAAAATGGATGCCCATAAAACATTATTTCGTATGCATGAAAACTAAAATTGTCTATAATTATGTAAACGCCATAAATAACGTACACATGCTAGTGTTGCGGAGAAAGGCGGCACTTTACATTTCTTATTTGTTTCTCGCAGTTTCTTTGTTAAAAAATGCCATTCATAGGTCCCATTTCGTTAAATTGGTTGCCATTTGCAACTCTCGTTTTCAAAAATAAGTTATTTGTTTGCAGGATGGGGGAAGTATAGTTCCCTTCCTTATACATGAATAAAAATAAGCCACTCGGGACCCATTGCTCGGCGTATTTATTATAAACAAAGGTACATTATAGTGCTACTCAACAACTGGACATTATGCAAACAAGCATTGTCATAAAAACTACCTCCCATCAAGACAAGGTACAGCATTATTTTTATTTTAATTTTTCAAAGAAAGTCTTCTTCCCCTTGTAAAGTGTTTTCACGGCATTACCATAGGACTTATTAATAAAACATGAGATTTTTCAGAATAGGATCTACCAGTGTTCTATAAATATTAAACAGTATATGTTTAACGGAAGTTGGGGCAAACAGTACCATAAATTAAAGTAGATAGATGTGGAAAGTTTCGATCTTAATTCCGATAATAGTTTCAACTTTTAAATTAGCAAAGTTCCAATGGATAAAATTTGCAATCTGGCATTTTTTCCTAAATTTTTCTCACGTTGTACAAGTTTTAAATCTCGTATATCGCCTCCATAAATTAACGCTAGAAACGGAAAGTTTCAATCTTAATTTCGATAATAGTTTTCAACTTTTAAATTAGCAAGTTTCAATGGATAAAATTTGAAATTGACATTTTTTCTTAAATTTTCTTAATTTTTTCTTACGTTGTACAAGTTTTAAATCTCGTATATCGCCTCCATAAATTACCGCTAGAAATGTAAAGTTTCAGTCTTATTTTCGATAATAGTTTCAGCTTGTAAGTTAGCAAGTTCAATGGATAAAATTTGAAATCTGGCATATTTTTTTTTCTTAAATTTTTCTTAAGTTCTACAAGTTTTAAATCTCGTACATACATGTATCTCAGCTGGGTAGTTAGTACCATAACTATGCTTAAACAAGCTTTTGTGCCAGTTAGTGTCCCTGTTTTTATACATGTAGGTGGAGCTCATGGATTTTTATCACGTCATATGATCAATGTAATAATTTTCTAATTGTGCAAAGTATCCAGTGGGAAATATGATAAGGAAATGGCATCGGTCTATGTGAATTTCTAACGAGCGTGATAACAGGATCAGCTTCCACAATAATGAATCATAAAATGGACCAGTTTATGTCGAATTGATCAAATATCCTTAAGACAATTTAACGTTAAGTTAATTATGAAGACTGGCAATACGAAATAACAAAAATAACAAATGGGAGCAAAAACAAACCAACTATTCACTTCGATTTCAGTCAAAAAACGATTAATTAATACAGGCAAACATTTTAAACTTTAACGATACTTTAATTTATCGTCATTAGACAGCTAGTGGTTTGTAATTATCAAAACGCTTTATTTGTTGATACGTTAGATTTAAAACAATTAAGTTACAGCTATGTTGTTACCAAACAAATCAATAATATTAGACTGTTTACACGTATTAACGCAACACCAGATGATAATTCTTGAAAACCAAAATAATAGATTAAATTACATAATGATAAATTACTGTAAAGAATGAAAATTTAATTTTATGTTGGCAAATTGTTAAAAAATTGAAATGATATTTTCAGTTAAGGTGTGATGAGATAGTTCGTAAATTTTTTTTATCTTTTTTATTTATTGAATTGTCATTTTCAATGAGAAGTATTTGTACAAACAAGTTCACAATAACTGCATTTAATTAAAAACAAGGTATTCGGAAAAACTTACAGATAAATGTGAAATATTTCATAACCAAATTTTTCTTCCAAAACTATACTTTAGAAAAAAAACGTGATAAGGACCGTATAGGATTTGTTCAGATTATTTACAAACATTTTTATCATTAATTCAATACCACCACGTAGCCTAAATTCACATGGGCTTTCAAATATGTGCTAATTTACTGAAGAATTTTGCCACACATCTAAAAAATATAGTTTATCCATCAGATTTACTGAGTCAAAATATTGCAACCTGGGCCACTTATTTTGGAAAAAAAATTACACGTGAACCTTTTACGGAAATAAATTAAATACCCTTCAAATTTTCCTAAACTTATAAAACTTTTCCATATTTTTGCAGCCATTGAATTCTTGCGACGAAATGCTATAAGGGGTGCGACGGCCACATATTTTAAGTACTCGTACTTGTAATTTGTATGCGCATTTATAAAGCATACGCTAGAGGAATTGCTAATGGGCACCACAAACAAAAATTACAAGCATATAAAACTGTTCAGTCGCATTTTTCTTCATTGAAGCACGATGACATTATATTAAAAATAAAAAACGCAATAATCTCTTTTCATGTATTTTTAGATTGTGCTTTTTTAACGAACGTGAATGTTGAAATTTTACGAAAATCAGTTCCCACACAAGGCACCGTAGAAAAAAATAAAATTTTTCTTCAAAATATTTTTATTTCTTAGCCAACATCACACGTAATAAAATTGGAAAAAATGCGCAGACAGCACAAAAATAATTTAGAAATTTTACGAGGTTGTATCCTATCGTATGCTTGAAAATGCATAAATATACTACAAAAATATAAAAACGTCATTTTATTTTGGCATGCAATACAGGCTTATAACGAGTGTTTGAAAATAATTTAGAAATTTCCCATGACATTCCATGACAACTTTTCAGTAATTTCTCTGACATTTTACACGAAATTTCACATAATATCAGACCACAAAAAAGTACACATATTAATTTTTAAGCTCTGAATCGAAGTTTAACACGCCATAGGCGTACATTTTTGGAGATTTAGATCACAAGTGATGAATTTTACTAATTGTTAACGAAATTAATAGTGAAGTAAATACACGAGCAATTTTTGTGAAAAATGCCCATATGCTGACTTTAGAAATTTTATTAAATATTAATACTACCAGAAACGCCGCAAGCTAATTTAAAAAAAAAACTATAGGTCTTAAATGACAGATATGTTGCCGTACAATAATTTGTTTAGCAATGGTAATAATTTAGGATCACGAAAGGCAACATTTTTAGAAACAAAATATTGAAAAATAATAATTAAGGGACATTCATTTCCCTGACATTCAGTGACTTTCCAGAAAGTGGGAACCCTGTGCTTTTAAAAATATTTTTAGAAATTTTGGGTGTTCGATTCTAATGCTCGAAAATTGACACAACACAACAGAAAAAGCTTCATGATATTTTCGCATGCCGTACAGTGTATTCAGGCCTGTAGCAAGTATTTTAAAAATAATTTAGAACATTTTAGGTCTTCGTATGACCGTAACTAACGCTTGAAAATGTCTGTGCACAACACAAATATAAAAAGCTTTATTAGCAAGTATTTTGAAAATAATTTCAAATATGTTAGGTGTTCGTATCTAAAGCTTGCAAATGCGTATGCACAACACAAATATTAAATGCTTGTTTATTTTGGAATGCGGTATGGCCAATAGCAAGTGCTTTTAAAAAAAATAATTTAGAAAATGTTAGGTTTTCGTATCTAATGCTTGAAAATCTACACATTACAAATATAAAAAGCTATTTTATTTTGGCATGCAGTACAGCCCTGCAGCAAGTGTTTTAAAAATAATTTTAAAAAATTTAGGTGTTCGTATCTAACGCTTGAAAATGTACACAAAACAATATAAAAGCCTTGATTTTACTTTTGTTCTGATGCATTTACATGTACCATATAGACTACCAAAACGTTTGGCATTGGCAAAACCGTACAGGGTGTCTCGCAGGTGGTTCAATGGTCAAGCCTGGGGGTGGAGGTGGCCAAACTTTTCCGGATTATTCT